>DWTO01002762.1:0-13474 GCA_018244755.1 Jemadia pseudognetus
GGTGACACGTGGGAGTGTTCTGCATTCCTCTGCCTACCTCTTCGGGGATTACAGGCGTAAAGTTACGTTTTTTTTTTACTATATTCATTTCAGCGTACAAAAATCGACTGCTCTAAAATGGTCCCTTACAAAGTAATAAAATTTAACTCATTGGAACTCATTGCATTAGAAATTTTAGTACTTAATTTATAAGTATCTATAGTAATTGTAAAGGGTATTCCATGAATCTAATTCGGAATTTCCTTTGAATACTTGAACCAATCTAATAATACGTTCTCTAACGGACATATCCTATAACGGATGCTAATACAATTCACAGGAGTTTCGATTAGTTCGACAATAGTACGGCATATGCATGTGAGCGTTAATTGGTGAACGACGCGACACGTTATGTGCTGTATTAAATGTAGGTACATATGCAGCATAATAATATATCAAGTAGTGGTAACTTTGTAGTTTAGAATATCGACTGCTGCTTATGGGCCCCTGTATTCAAATCATGACGTGCACCTTCGCACATAAGTGTAGTGTAGCTTTTAAGATTAATTTTACTTACCATGGCAGTGACAGAAATAAAGAGACATAAACCATGGGAGAACGTATAAAACGATCTCGATAATGTTTTCTAAGTCGAATGTCATGTGCGAAGTGTGAAAAGCCGCATTTGGCCGCATAGCAGACTGTGGCTTCAGCGCGTCTCGTTTGATGAAAGGGATGATGATGTTGTAGCTCATTTTGCACATGTTTTATAATATGCTTGGCTTTTTACACATTTAATTTACACGTAACGTCGACATAGAGGCTTTGAGTCATGTCGTGGTATCATGAATATTTTTTACTGTTTTCTTTGAGTTATATTAATAAAAAATTTCGTTGTGCTAATTCGTTGTCAACCAATTACCACAGCATAGGAAAACACAATTAATTTGAAAGAATATAAATAATTTCACACACAACATCAAAGATTAAACGCTTCTATGCTCTGCCGTAGATAATATTTTTCGATTTATTGATTTTGTTAGAATTGCACATGTACAGTGTTGACATTGAGCTATACCGCTGTCATAATAAACTAAGGGCTTTATTAATTACATAACAATAATACGATATTAACGTTCAAACTGATCGCCTGCATTCCCGAATGTCTTCAGTTCAATTAAAACGGCAATTGTATCAGTAGGAATGTCTAACGCGGTTGTGTAAAGACAATTACACAATTAGCGACATTGATTAATGAATGAGGGGCTTACAGCTGAGTGGCATTTGTGTGAGCGATCTATATATGTATTCGGTTTGATGTAAAGCTACTCGCTCGTTGGCGGCTGATCGTGAACTGTAATTTATAGTGGCTGCGTTGTGACACGAGTTGTGTCAGAACTGTTTTGAAAGAGTAAGCAAGAGAACCTATTAAATAATGATTTTTTTCTTATAAAGAATATACACTTACAAGAAGTATCACTCCATTTACAATAGTAGACAAAATTGCTGCTGATGACAATGATTGCCTTTTAATCATTTTACCCATAGATGTAGGATACTATGCTATATCTATGATTTTACCGGTAATAATATATGACAGGAACCCAGGTGTCTATTTAGACGGTTCGGCAACACAAACAATAAAAACATCCCTGACATGAATGAAATATTCAAGCAAGCTCAATATGAATAACACGCATAACTGCCTTGTTACCCGAAAAAAGCGAATACAAAAAACAAAATGGCTGACGCGCGCGCTATTCCAGCCACCTCGCAATCTGTCATTTCGACTGTGACATTTAAAAATGCGTACGGAAATACTGGTGTGTGTTTAATCAACGTTGTTTGCATTGGACGTCGGCGGCGGAAACTGTTTTTAGCGGATATTTTAATACGCTAATGAATTACTGTACGTAGGTACTCCTGCATGTTTTATTTTGCCTATTTTTCATTTGGTCCGAACTTCCGATAAAATTGATGTGATGACGTCACCCGCCACAAGGGAAATTAGATTTGGATTTGGTACGAACAAAAACAGAATTGAAGAGCGTAGCGGGCCCTTTGGAATGCGTATCATCACAAAACAGAATCATTTTTATTTCGCACATTTTCACATTACATTACATATCACAATGAATGAATAATATTTTTAGACTACCTAGTGGTCGAACCTTTTATATATGGAACCCTTTAATGGATTCAATAATATTACCAGTCTTAGCCTACGCGAAAATTAACCACCCCTTCAATCAACGCTCCCGGGTAAAACGACAGCGCTCTAGTGGTAAGGATGCCCGCAGAGTAAATCAATTGCAGCTTCCGACTCTAATTAGTTGCCATTAACGGATAATGAGAATGATCACTTCACACGCCGTCAATTCAATATTCATCGTGGCTTCAGCGAGGTTTCGCTAACAATGTTTGAGAGTAAAGTAAATCACGAAGGTACTGCATAGATTTTTAGAGACTCGATATTAAATAATCAACGAAAGTGTTTAGAACACTAACACTTGAACTTGGTAATGTAATGGTTATGTCAATCATTCTTTAAAAAATTCGAATTTTAATTTCAAAGATTCCACTAATCTTTAGCGATTCCATTTTGTAAACAACTATAGGTTGTCAACGATGATGCGATGATTGGCTTTAAATGAGATATAATTATTTAAAAATGTCGTTTATTAAACATGTCAGCAGTCATCCTTACGAGCTCTTTCAAAGTTCCACTGTTCCACTGGGCACAGATCTACGGATCTTCTGTTAGAAATGATTTCAGGAGGTCTAACACAGATTAGAATATCACACGCCTCAAATAATCTTGTGGAGATCTACATAGGATGCAGCAAAAAGAGAGGTATTTGGGAATCGATAGTACCCCAAATCTACGCAGTGCGAGCTTGCGAAGCATAGCGTTACCCGAAAAATAGTCAAACCCTCGCAACATTGTTAATAATTCCTATAACATTTACTCTCCCGCATATCTTCTAAAACATTATTATACTAAAAGCCTGTGTAGATTAGATTACAACCATATTCACTGAAAATTCAAAAAGCCTGCGGCTTCGTGGGTCGTCATAGCGCATAAAACGATTCAAGTTTAACAGAAGAGAAATAATTACGAAAATTTTGAATGCAATGATTTGTACGTAATCATTGGACTTGTACCAGTCACTGTTCGAAAAAAGATTTACTTTTTGATTTAAGGTCCCCACTCTCATTATATGTTGGCTATTCAGAAACATATGTGGGTATATAGTTACAAACGCGCAGATTCACGTCCATATTTATGTCATTGCGGCTTATGCTTGTTAACGATGTGACGATAAGACCACGTAAGTGAAACAATAAGTTAAGGCGACTACCGGTCTAAGATATTCATTTTCTAGTCTAGTCTAGTCTAGCCTGTTACCTGATGGCCATGCTCTTCGCCTTCAGGTGGTGCCAGCGCTGGTTCATCTCGTCTAGCCTGCGCTGCAGCATGACCGCGTCCTCCTGGGAGGAGAGCGAGCCCAGCAGCCGGCGCCCGGTGCCCGTGAGCGACGCGTACACATCGCGGTGCGTCTCGATCTCGGATTGTAAATCCTGAAACAAGATGATGACCAACTTAATGTCATGAATGATAAAATAAATTGGAACGTTGTCGAACGATGAACGATGTCTTGATGTCAAAGCGCCTAAAATTATGAGTTAGAAATTGTAGCTTTCTTTTTAAATACAAAATTACACCGACGCAGCTTATTACTTAGTGTCAGTAAAACTGTGGAAATTGTGCGCGAGCATAAGCTGCTATTTAGCTAAAACCGATAATGTTGCTTGATAACAAATATAGAAACACTTTTATTTCCACAAACTCAATAAAGATCCGATCCCGGTTACCTAAGCCCGCTGCTAAATCTCTGGGAATCCGAGAAAAACGAGGCAATTCCTCCGCGGGAGCACACAGTAGCTTCACGTAGATACGTCTGGTGGCCGTAAGATGGCGCCCTAAGTGCACAATTTGTCAGGACCGCCCGAGATCGCGACAAATGTCTGCAGTTGTACAATTCTATCTTTGTTATGATGTCTCCTACATTGCTATTTAGTTTCAGTATAATAATATGTCTCGTGTTTTTAGAAGCTTTCTTAAAAGTAATTTTATAGGATATACAGCAATTTTATAAGAGATTACTAATAATATAAATTAGTATTATGAGTACTCGCATAACATGTAATATTAAAATATCAATCTGTAATAATGAAGTCCACGTCCAGCAGACAGCCTTGAGACGCGCGTATTTTAATGATGATGAACTACTCGTATAAATAATCAAACGGAAATATTTCATAAAAATGAACACGTGTTCTGGGCGGACGAAGGGCGTCTGTGGACCTGACTGCTACTTGTTAATAAGGGAAGATGTATTTTAAGAATAATATATCTTAAATATGCAAAATCAACTTCTTCCGACTCGAATGAGAATCATCATCCCGACTCAATGCCGACACCAAACAGCAGAGTTTGCATAGTAACGTATTGAATAAAAGTTGTCACACCGTTATCATCCAAAGCGGAAATAGTTGCGGACCCACCTGTGGATATGGACGAGTGTCCACACTGAGAGTGGATGAACGGAACGCGGTCTTTACATCAGGTTGCTAGTCACTTTACCATTTCTAAAAAAAATAACTATCTTATCCCTTCTACTTCACGTTGTCTTTCTCCATATTTCATATACATAGAATGTGACCATTCCTTTAAAGTACAGGTGGAATCGTGGCTAACTCTGATTTAGTATCGGCGTTAGCCACGGCTAGCTAATTGTTATTTCTCATGTTGTTTCCCATGAGCCAGTGAACATTGAAGTGGCTGAAGGAATACCGTTACAAATATTAAAAACACTATTGTGCACCAAGTTTATGATAGTCATATCATCTCCATAAAATAGTTATAGCTGAACCAACTACGGAACCCCGTTCCAGCCTTCGGTGGATACGCTTTTATTTGATACTAAAATATACATATATATAGCGTATTATATAAAATATAGCCTATTATAGTTTAAATGTAACGTAACGTAAAATCACGCCTGTAATCCCCGTAGAGGTAGGCAGAGGAGTGTAGTGCACTCACACGTTTCACCAGTTACTTTTACGTCCCACTATGGAATAGGTAATTTTTAACCTGTGTTTGTTGTAAGTTTAGCGCGGATATAAAAACTTCCCATTTGTACTACAACATCTACATTTAATAGAATATATCAAACTGAAAATATCGTGATGCTTAGGGGTATCCAATTCAAGTTCCCAAAATATTGAACGCACATATTTAAAAAAATATAACGTCACAAGTGTATCCAACTGAACATTTCTTATGAAAGTCGTGTGCAACTAATATGGAGAAAAAATCAGTTATCGTGTCGCTTGGTAGTAATACTCCAACCGGAAATGTACGTTCGGATTAAATTTCTTTCACAAGAAAGCATCTCAATTGAAGTAAGTAGGGCAGAGTTTTCGAAACATTTAGAGGAAACTTTGTCCCCAGAAAATTAGCCAGTTAACAGTGCTTTAGAAATACACCAAGTTTGTATTTTAAAGGAAAAATTGCCTTATGTGTAGAGATTTTATATTGCGGCAAGCCATTTATCGCTCGCTCGTGAGTCATGCGTGACACAGCTAGCGTTAAAAATGACGGAGCTACATCGTCATTCATTTTTAAACCAAAATTCAGAGCTCCAAATACACACAAATACTTGGAATGCACATATTAAAAACGCTGCTTTTAAATATTGTAAGCTTATAAAAAATTTCCTTTTCTTGATTCGCGTTTCAAACAGTAATTAGATCAAATCTCACGTATTCAAAGTTACACAGTGTTTTAATGTCGAAATTAGTATATAAGTGGCATTTTTGTGAACCAGTATGTAAAGTGCTGTAAAATTTAAAATGTTTCATCAAAGGAGCTCGCTTGTTTGCTTGAGCGATTTTATACTTAGAGTGATAAATTAGACACTTTTCTACTATATGATAAGAATTGTAAGGCAGGATAATGTAGTTAGAGGTGTTGTGGTCGGCAACAAGAGCCTGCTACGTTCGAACACCACTGTACGAAAAGGGTTGTCACGTTAACGTTTGTAATTAGACAATCAGTGTAAAGGCGTGTTTGTTGACGCAGGCTTAGTGTCACTGACACGGCTAATGTTAGTTATCTGTTCTCAACTTCGAGTCCTTTGCTACAGGAAGCCATGGATTTTTAATCGATCTATAGTAAATATCAGGTAGTATTTAATGTTTTATTAAGTATATCTAAAAGGATCATAGGTCGGTCTCTTACGAGGTGGTCTGACGACCTGAAGTAGACGACTGAATGCAACTGGATTTAACAAATCCAGGCGCGGAAGGAGTCGTACTTAAGGGATGGTTATATGGCCAGCAGTGGACGTCCAAAAATTGATAAATAACATTCAGACAAGGGTCGGTGTCAAACACAAAACAGAGTTGAAGAAGGGTCAAAATAATCCTCGATGCACAAACACGAGCAAATTTCAAAAGTTCCACTAAGTATGCTTCGGAAATGTTGAGTAAAGAGCTTCCGAAGATTACAGTGCGGTGTAACTTTTGTTAAACAACTTTTTAATTAAATCTTATTATAAACACTTGGCAGCGAGTGTCGGATCCATAGATTATAACTTTTAAACAAACAAAGTTCATCGGACAAATATTAATTTGGCGATCAATATTTGAGTACTGGATACCGGATCCAGCGTTTACACATTATCGGGAGCCTAAAGAGCGGGATCCGATATCGCAGAACGTAAAAGGTTTTACAATGAATCGATACTGACATGTCGGTGGGCATGTCAGATTTAGCGGTCACGTGGTCAGAGCTGTGCATTTTATCACGCGACGAGGTTGGCAGAGGAGTCTAGGGCCCTCCCAAGATACACCTGTCAATATACACTGAGTATATTTCCTGAAGTCGTTTGCGATTACAAACTAAAGTGTACCCACGAACTCACTAAATATTAAGAAAAAAAGACAATCACTTGGGATATGTTATATGGAAATATTCCTAGCGCCCTTCATACTTCACAATTACATTTCATATTTCCATTACATTCCTCGTTACAATAACAGGTCACATTTTGTACGTTACCATTCATTACACTAGTTTTGGAAAAATATTATTTTATGATCGCTCCGCGTGCTCTAGAACTTTGTAAGTACCTATTACCATCGTATGAAAAATATATTGACATACGTATGTGTGTATACATTCATTATCAACACTTCGTCGTTCGACTGTTGGATACAAATTGACTCTCGTAGTGAGAAACGGAGCGCCACAGTGGGCCACGCTGGCCGGGCGCCAGTTGACGGGCGTCATACATATAATTTCCTTGTTTAAATGTCTATTAGTGGCTCAGACTATGAATATACACAATGTATGGCAATAGACTCACCCCGAATTTAATTGTTGGACGTCAATGTAAGTGACAAAAAGCGTGAATGTTCTGACCTCGTCTGGGGGCTACCTCTGCCGGGATTACGGCTGTGATCTTTCGTTTACTAGTAAGCAATTACTTTATTTACTTTAGGATAAGTTCGCATTCTACAAAGTTCATTCAATAATATTTTTAATAGATAGTTAAGTGTGTTTGTTTACGTGTATGTAAGTTATTTTGATGTCTATGTGTAGCTCGGGATTAATATTTCTCGACAAAACTGAGGCTATGTTAGATTTCAGCGATTCTGTCTGCGGTTTTATTCAATTTCTGCGAATTGAAAATTTTCCGCTAAAATATTATTTAATTTTCTCAAAAGCGTTCAGAATATTTCCGTCGCACGTTTTCAGTTATAAGAATTCATCTCGGTTTTCATTCGTAAATTATTCTTGATTTATTATATAGATACATCCTTGCACTTTATTGCATAATTTGACTATGATCGTACTTAATAATATTGGTGTTGAGAAATGGTGCGCGGCGTTTAAATATTTCATGTAAAGTATGGGAATCACTAATTAAATATTAAAACTAAGTAATAACGTATAAGTAGGTTCCTATTTAGCAAAAACAATATGTTACATATAAACTGCACATGATATGTATTCCATTACACACACGCACACACACACACACACATGTTATTCAATATTTGATCATGAAAGCAGACTAATTTCTAGACGTGCCAACTTTTTTATTTACATGGTTGTTACAAACAAATACATTTATCTCGCATATGTGCCGAATGCACTAACACACGAAAGTGTAATTGTATATTATTAAGTAATCTGTATAAGACGTCATATTTTACATTATTTTCCAAGCGAGAGGGTACATTAGGCGTCAATGGAGTAGGATAACAATGAATTAGGTAGAAAGGGTCGCGACCTGCGAGAGAAGCGTAAATAACCTGCAGGCTGCAGGAAAATTCATTCAGGCGTTTTTATATTGAAAAATATAACTTTTATCAACATAAAAGAATGAAGCTTCATTCGAAGTTTAGTAAAGGAAAATAAAAATCTATTTGGGTTTTTAATTATTGACACATTTATAAGGACATTTAACAGGTCAGGTTGGTGAGGTGGCGTTCGATGCCCTCTACTTATCCTGTAGAGAATATGGCGTCACGTTATAATAAAAAAACACGTTTATTTCGAGACTGACAACGCTTTTTGTATATTGTCTGACGTTGGAGTTCTTTAGTATTGATGACTGTTAATTTTCAGTCTCATATAATCGTTGCACACATTAAGTAAAATCAATACATAACATCACGCCTGTAATTCTCGAATGGGTAGACGGAGGAGTGTAGTACACTGGCACGTTTCACCAGTTACGTCAACATCCCACAATGGCACAAGTGGTGAGTGTATTGCCATACACCGGCATAGGCCCGTACTCCGACCGAGGCACTGCTGGGAAATCCAAGTTATAAAAATTCGCGTTCGCAGCACTAGACAAACGAGGCAGGCACGTTGACAGTAAATTAACTACAATTTTGTCAACTGTTTCTTGGCTAAGTGTAGTTTTCGTCGTCATGTTAAAATAACCGGTTTAAAATAGTGCCGGTACTCACAAAGTCTGCTCTGGTTCGAGTATACCCTATGATCGTGAATTCACGACACACGCCGCTCAAGTGATTTTCCATGTAGCGATTCACAGGTGCGTTCTGTAACCACGAGTTGTGGATAAACTGCAGGACTGCCTTATATGCGAAATACATTTAAATAATATATGTATGTACTTGCATGTTGGGATGTTCTACATTCCTCTGCCTCTGCCGTTTTTTTATATACGAGTATGTATGTGTGTAAAGTGCCTACTTTACAACTTACATACCTAACCTACTTTACAATTACAACTTAATACCTATTAAGTTGTAATGTAAACATCTCTATAAATAATTATATATGATATCACCACGCCACGTCTCTCACGGAGATGGCAGAGAGGAGAGCGCCCGGTGTCAAATAGGTCTATGCTTACGGATTACGGGCTAGTTGCGCGACGTCTACGTCCCCCGCTCTCTTAGTACACGCTTAGTACACGCTTAGTACACGCTTAGTACACGCTTAGTACACGCACGCCGGTGTCGGAGTCTTCCTATGTTAATATACGTAGGAATGTCTAAAATAATTGCCCTCTCATTCTTATTAAGTTTACCTCACTATTTTATCGTAGTTGATTGGTTTATTATATGAATATAGATTTTTGTGAACATAATAAAATCTTTCAACAATGTAATAAAATAAAAGCTGCTTAAATTGAACATTTTTAGCTGAGTCATAAAAAATATGTTATAATATAGGTACAATGTTCAGGATTTTTATTTGAAAGTTAATATTATTAGTAGGATAGGTTAATATTGGTATTATAGGTAGATAATAAAAACGAACGGGGAAAATATGCAAATGCAATTTTATCATGAACTAGCAGGCGACCGCGTTTAGCGTTGGCCACGAATAGAATCTGCTAATTTATGTTGGGTGAATGTGGCGGGAGAGCTAACATACTTTAAAACCGTAAATACTGCAAAATACCACACGACTTTTACATTAATTAATTACTATCATTAACATGTTCTAATAATAAATAATAATTGTATGACTACTACTAAACGTACACAGATCTTTTCCCTAATAAGCGCGATCGCATTCCAACCTCGGCCGCGGTATCCAGCTTCTGCTGCAGACTTTCCCAGATATGAAAACTTGTCCATCAATTAACATCCTATAAGAATGCTTCAACACGTTCGTTATTCGCAAGTATCACCAATGAGGACGTCCCCGGGTGTCCGCGGTACTTGGTCACCGTTCAGTCAACATGGCGGCGCCCCGCTTCCGGTACTATTTTTAATTAATACCCGCCATTGTATTCATTGCACCTGTCCGTGTATGTAACGTATGCTCCTATATAGATTTTTGCGATTTTTTTTATTATTCCCAGTGGTTTGTACCACACTCATCGTGTTAACTTTTTGTGTATATTTTTCAAGAAAATTTATTTGAAACGTAGCATCATGCCTGTATTATCCCGAACGGGTAGGCAGCGAAGTGCACGTGCTGTTCTCCCACGTTTAACACGTTACGCTATACATACGAGTACGTCCGATGGAACATTATTTGTAACATTTGCATATAACTAATACGGTTGTCGATGTAACCCAGAAATGTGTTCTACAGACAATTATGTAAAGTCAGGCTACTCAAAAAATGTGAAACATTGTGAAGCCAGTAGTTTCCTTACAGGATAGGCAGAGAGCGCAGAGTGGCAAATGTGTCGATCATTCTAGTCATTTCGTGCGTTTCATACATTCATCATTCTCTTCATATACATATGTACGTATGAAACAATGTTTTGTAACCGGGCACCGGCACTTCCCCCTCCCTGCGTGGCCGTTTTGTAGTTCATCATCATGATCAGCCTGTGGCCGTCCAGCGCTGTGTGTGTTACGTACCCTTGCCCTCCGCCTGAAAGGGTTTCAATTCTACGCGGTTAAAAATATACACATATACCGATCAATTCCTAAGTTTTTCTCGCCATTTTGTAATCATTTCCATGGAGATTAAAGAATTTGCAGTAAAACATTCCCGAAAATAAATTTAAATCAACACGACGCACAGAAAGAAGCTATCTATACGAGATAACGGTACCGCTGAAAATAACAAAAATAAATAAATAATACAGGGAGTTTCAGTTTTATTATCTTTATCCCTGTTTAAACAACGGAGCCTTAAGGCTTGTGTACACGAGGTATATCGCGCGGACTTCGCCTGCTCGGGATCCGAAGTCATAGCGAGGGGGCGTGCGTATCGATAAAAGTTTTCTACGTGCCATTTTATATAATATTTATACTATTGCTGTTTATTCAAAGAAATATTTTGTTCACTTCTGTTAATTTCGTGAATATTGTTGTTAAACCGTCGCAATTTATACAAATAAACTCTGTATAGCTTTTGTGGCTCTCCGCGATAATGTTTGTGCAGGGGTAATGCTTGTAACTATAAATATCTTGCACTATTATCTTTCAGCCTGGTTCCTCACGGGGTGCACTGAGAGCACCGAATGCCAAATATCTTTAACCCTGCAGACAAGACGTGCTCCTTCTACATTCTCTCTTATGTATATTTAATAAAATCATTTTATAAAATAATGTACGGGTTTTGTGTAAGACTGTAAGATCTTTTTAAAAGAAAATGAGGTTGTTTAGAGTAATAAATATTTTGTTTAAGTAAAACATTTTTAAGTAAAACTACAAAAAATTTAATGTGGTCCGGTATAAAAATCCCGGAGAAATTTTTTTCTTCTTCTTCTGAAAAAATTTAAAGAGCGCGACTTATTTCAAGGCAAATAATTCAAACGCCAACAGAACGTCTGGAACATTTAATTTTGCAAAATTACACTTGTCACGAACCATACGTTTTTAAATGAATGCAAATGATTATTTCGATTTTTATTTATTAGATAACTATGATAATGTATTGGGGCCATTCGTAGGCCGCCATTTAGTACAGAATTCCGAAACGCTTCTAAATAGATCTTTATTTATGTAATTTTATAATAAAATACATAACAAATAGCTCGCTTGGGTGGGAATTTAAATCACGTCAGAAGATAACAATTAAGGTACAAGTCAACTAATTATTGAACTAATTTATTTTTAACTAGCTACGGTACGAGATATGTCGATAAACACATCTCAATAGTTAAGCTTAACAGTGTGGAAATCAAAGTTTAACTAAGCCTTCAGTTTCCACGTCCAACTGTTTATCGGCATTACAATTTAATAATTTAAGAATATTCATCTTGTGAACATTAATATCTTAAGAACATGAACAACTTTAATGTTTTTTCATAATTATGAAGTCAAATATATTCAAATGTATTAAATGTTTATACTTTGAAGTTCTTTAGCGCGTCATAATTACATATAAAAACAGATACTCTTAAACAATAAAACAGTTATAAAATAAAATCTCTGGAATTTTAAGTTAATATCACGCTTCAAATGTACATAAAAGGCTACTATGAAAATAATATCGATGTGGTAGCTGCCCCGCGCACATCCCCAGTGCCGTCGACAGCAGTATATTGATGTTGTTTGCACGCGTTATCGGCGAAGCGACAGCCTTATAACACAACCTTATAATATTACTTGCCGCCAGCGGGAGGGAGGCTGCAGTTACATATGAAACTCTAACGCAACTCATTTGTCACCTTCGGACACTTTATACATATTCATTTTTGTTTTACGAAGATTACATTATTCCCTTGACAATTGAAATGAGCTTTAAATGAAACGGTAGCTACTTCTGGTGGTTAAATTTCACGATTTTACATATCTTCGGACTTCACTTCCGGTCATGTATTCTTTTACATGTTTGTTTAAAAATAACTATCAACTTTTGAGTTCCTTATTTCACTGAAAGTACATAAAATATTTACCAATATTTGTTGATGGTGATACCAGTGATAGCCCAGTGGTTTACGTTAGAATCAAGTCTCCCTCTTCTGTGTCTTCTTTTATTAACGAAATCTGCATTTACTGATTTTCTGATTTTATGCATTTTAAAGATGAAGGCAAAAAATGATAAAGAACCATGTACGGTTCATAGTTTCCTATAACGTTAAGTTTCTTACCTTTCTCATGGTGATAGGAGAAATATGTCCCACGGCGGAATGATGAAAGGGATGATGATAACAATGTTAATGTGCAGTGTCAACAGCGGCCGCCGAGGGACCATTAAATTAATCGTCGCTAATATACCAAACACTATATACGAAACACACTTCTCGCCGGTTTAATTTGAGCGGGCGATAACTTTTATAAATTAATAATTACGGGGTCCGAACGGCCCGTCCTAACGAACTCGAAGCATGATTGACGATGGGCTAACGAAGGGTTGAAACTTCCGGTGTTATTACGCAGTGTTGAAATATTCAACACTTGCGCCGCGAGCTATAATGCGGCCGTGTGTTGGAGCTGGGGGGCTGGTGCGGTGCGGGGTTTGGGT
>DWTO01002763.1:0-13473 GCA_018244755.1 Jemadia pseudognetus
CACGCGCATGTCGCAATGCAGGCCGCATCGCTGCATGCGCGCTTGTGTCAATAAACAAAGCAGCGGACGTCATAATAGAACTTATTTTACAATGATAAAATGTATTTCAGTAGCAAACTGCTTCATTTTACAACCCTCTATACAAGGAAAAATTTTTACGCAATTTATTATGTTGCTACTTGAATTTATACATTGGCGTGTGCTTGAATAAGGGCATATATGTACATGATTCTTAAAGTGCCTACAAGAAAACTTCAACGATTTTATCTGGATATGCCATTTCATGAGATTTTCGAATGTAAACCATATCTGTGCTATTTTTTACTTTAAACGAGCAATACTCGTATAAGTGATTTCTCCCGAACGGCTCTGACAATTCTGATGAGTTTTTGTATTTTGGTAGCTTTTTAATGTTCAAATTGATAAAGGTAAGTTTCATTTTGATGATTATCTGTTTCTACATGAAAAAAAAAATTATTGAGTAAAAAAGTATCAGTATTCGATCAACGTTAAACTATTCAAAAACAGGTGGCGCTGGTTTACATTGTCATTGGATTCTATTTAAATAGACAAGAGCATTAACGAACTTATCCTGTTAACTAATAAGAGTTTCGTGAAAACAACTTAGTACCAATTATACACATAAACAATTATACACTGATAACCAGTGGAGTACGGTAGTTCTGAAGTGGAGACCGCGGCTCGACAAACATAGTGTAGGACGCCCTCCGGCCAAATGGGATGACGAACTGCGAATAGCTGCAGGCAGAATCTGAATGAATTAGTCGGCATTAAGTTCCAAATTCCACTAAGTTCCTGAAAGACATATACAAGGAAAAACATAGTTTTATTTACTCTCTATTTCTTCTTCTTTTAGTGACCTACTATATAATTGAAATCGGCTATCATCTACTGAAAAAATCACTACTCTTTTATATATAATATTATAAAACTTTACTATATAACAGTTATATGTACAATGCGAATGCGAATGTTGATGGACGCAGGTACCGAGGTAGGCCAAGACTCACCCACCTATCTACAGTAAATAAATAAGATTTTATCTGTTGGGGACGTTATAAACGTCTGAAAGCCGCGTGCGTGTATGAAGAGAGTGACGAATGTAGAAGAAGCACGACAGGTGTGTAAGAATAGAAATATTTGGCACTCTGTACTCTCTTCCTACCCTGCAAGGGATTTGATGTGAAGAAATGTATGAATAATCTTTTCTACTATTTTATTACTTAATAGGCTCATCACCTATTCCATAGTGGGACGGTAAACGTAACTGGTGAATTGTGGAAGTGTTCTACACTCCTCTGCCTACCTCTTCGGGAATAACAGGCGTGATGTTACGTTACGTCATGAAACTGGGAACTTTAGTGTAACTGATCGGTTTCTGACAACATTTTACTATTTTGAAAAACGAAATGAAATCGTAGGTAAATAAATAGTACGGGGAGGACTTTGAAAAATCTTACGTACCCATACAGGGCATTGGGGGGGATAAAAATTGCCAAAATCATCCTTATGTAATTAATGAATGGCCCCTAACTGGTTTCGTCCTCAACGGTCCATATCGTCCGACATTCGAACTTGATATTTTGTTGTCCGTTCCTGGACATTCATAGCGAATACTTAGAACCTACACAAAACAGTCATTTGTCAGTGTAGTGATTTACGATAGGGCGAAACCAATCATGCGGTTGGCGGTTAACCGCCCCATTTGTTGAACGTCTTGGACAACTTAATATCTGAAAGCTTAACCCAAACGTCTTAATAATTGTCTAACAATAAATTATAGTCGTTGTTATTCTGTTTTGTTCGTTGAAGAAAATCCAGAAGACAAAATAAAATGTTGACTCAAATATCACTGGAATGCTGAAATTAGAGCAGCAAGAGTATAAAAGAGTGAAATAACACAAAATAACAAAAAATGATGCAAATTCATTCCTTATAATCGACACGGCATCATTACTCAATATCATAATTTAAAAAAACATTACCTTATTTTTAAAAGCATTAAAATACTGTTTATCCTACCCTATATTAAGAAGTTGTGACAGTGGGTGGAAAAACCAAAATTGGCCTTATGTATATTCAGTCAGAGATCTCAGAGAGAGATCAGTGGAGATTGTCTCGTCCACTTACGTGACCCCATATTAGAACGTTTTGGGTTATGCGTGCCTACTACGCCTTTTAAACGAAACATGACAATACAAACAATTGACTGACCTGTGGACTGACTAGTCAAGTGCTTAGGGGATTACCATCGAGGCCGAGGTAATTAGTTTGATTTCAATCCTCGACAAATATTTGTGTGACGAGTAATAGCTTTATTCTTCAGCAATCAAAGTTTCAACAACGGTTTTTAGCATGTTTAAAATTCAATATATTGTTATAAACAAACTTACTATAGGGAACTATTAGTGGACCTTAAAATATACGCAATAGAGATTATTTTAATTTCCCATTGGTACTATTGTCAAAACAGTAATCATTTGAACAGGTTTGATCTGGGGTGAGCTGCGATCCTTGTGGACGGGTGGACTGCTTGATTACATCAGTGACCTTTGGAATATCGTGGACTTCATCACAAACATGTTCTACATGGGCTGGATAAGTCTGCGGATGTCTTCATGGTATATAGTACAGGTAACAACATTGCAATTTTTCCTCAATAACAACTTTTAATCAATTAAGTAGTTTTATCTATCTCGTTAACTTCATTGCATTCTTAAATTAGAACATTTTGTTTAAAATATCTTGCAAAGCGCCATCCGTTTGTTACAAAACCCAGTTCAGAGCACCGTACAAGCGTTTGTTCCAAAACAACAGTTATATTGTCACGAACTAACAAGTGCATATTTGGGTCCGGGTTAACAAAATTGTTGGTAGCTAACATAGAATTAGACGCTCGAAAAATACACTGATCAAATCGAAATATGAGTCTTTGATCACATTTATGGATTGCTGTGAAAATTAAAATTAAAAATTTACGTCCTCTACGAACTTCTTTTTTAGGAATAATATTTTAACTTGGAATGTACACATTCCTAAGACTTGTAAGTAATTAAGTAAATGACCTTCGTGACTAGTACTACTTTAATTAAGGCTTTTAATTAGAAAGGGAACACGATGTTACCCAAACGGAATGTGAGGTCTCGAATTTTGTTCCAGTTAGTTCAAATAGAAATAGAAAATGTACATTAAGAAAATAGAAATGTAAAGTTATTTATTGATAATTAAAGATTCTTATAAATATATAAATGTAGTTACATCATTACAAACTTTAAACTGAAAGCATGATTACATGTATTTTAAGTTGAACCAAATAAATATATTTCAAGAAATACGCCATGTAATCTCTAATCATAGAAACCCTGCAGGTAACCTAAAGCACTAGACAAAATACAAAGATGTAATTCGGCTAGTGTTATTATAACGCAACAACAAGCCTGTAATCACCATAGAGGTAGGCAAAGGAGGTGCTTCCCTCTCACGTTTCACCAATAACAATTACGTCCCACTATGGAATAGGCCATGTCGAGTCTATTGCCATACACCGAGCACATATCCAGACTCTGAATCACTACTAAAAACTAAATATTACGGATAATGATAAGGTCCATTCATTTAGGTAGTGGAACATTTTAAATATGATAAAAAGATAAACCTATAGTTACATAGCTCAATCTTAATTTTGTTCCAGCGCGATTACAACAGGGGCCTAGACCCCTGGTACCCACGAGAACGATGGGACTCATTCGACCCCATGCTGCTGTCGGAGGGTGCCTTCGCCGCGGGGATGATATTTTCATTCCTCAAACTGGTTCACATATTTTCCATCGACCCTTACCTCGGGCCCCTACAAGTGTCCCTCGGAAGAATGATTATTGATATTATAAAGTTTTTCTTCGTCTACATGTTGGTGCTATTTGCTTTTGCTTGTGGTAAGTTTAATAAATTTTACCACAGCTTTACATTTTTAAGCTAAAATCTATTTGAAGACAAAATACAAATTCAAGAGTGGAAGAGATTGACATTGAAACTGCTATTGTTATGTCATTGTATTCGTTTTTTTTTCATAATCCTCGTCTAATAATAATATAGTTAAAGATCGAAATTTATTATGTATTTGATTTAAATAAAAACCTTTTTATCTCTTCTCTGTAGTATTTATAGCAACTCATGGGTCGACTTACGAAAATCGAAGGCCAATAAATTTTACTTTTATTGAGGCGATGTTGCAACATAACTTTGCTTTCTTGCTATAAACGTTATTGGAAATGGACATAATAACTTTTCACATTTCATCCTCAGTTGCCTCTTTGTATTTATCCACCATCTTTAAATTTATATTACGAGCAGGACTATTAAATAATATAATTTCCAGGTTTGAATCAACTCATGTGGTATTATGCGGAGTTGGAATCTCATAAGTGTTATCATCTGCCCAGCGGGGTGGCTGACTTCGACTCGCAAGAACGAGCTTGTACTATATGGCGACGTTTTTCAAAGTAACGTATACAACTCTAAAACTTGATTATATAGATTTAAAATATTCACACATCGAAATTTCCTTGGTTAATCCAGCTTTGCAATTACAACCCTACGTGAAACAAGAAAATTTAATTCCTACAATTCGTCAAGAATCAATAAATGCAATCAATTCAAAACCTTATTAAATTGTTTATGTATATCACCAACAGTCTTTTCGAAACCTCCCAATCTCTCTTCTGGGCGTCATTCGGCTTGGTGGACTTGACCTGCTTCGAGCTCACCGGAATCAAGAGCTTCACCAGATTCTGGGCACTGCTGACGTTCGGCTCGTACTCCGTGATCAACATCATCGTGCTACTGAACATGCTTATTGCCATGATGTCCAACTCCTACCAGATAATTTCGGTTGCGTTTTACTTTCAAATTTTACTCGATTATGAAAACTAACAAATGTATTTTTAATTTATATGACTGTAACATCATTATAATATCGCTTTAACCTGTAGGTCATTGACTTATAAATGTATGTTACTATCAAACATTTTAACTGCCAATGTAAAATTTAACAATGCACACAGCCAACAATGTTAATGATTTATTGATTCTTAAATATGTATCCAAAATAATTGGTAAAATTGTTATTGATATATGTATGTACATGTGTTAAAAACGTAGTAATAACATGAGAATGTTTAAGGTTTTTTCAAAGTAACAACTATGATGACTAAAAAAAAATTCGTGAACTATACCAAATTGTGTATTTTCGATTAACAGGAAAGGTCCGACACTGAATGGAAGTTTGCTAGAAGCAACCTTTGGATGTCTTACTTCGAAGACGGTGACACAGTGCCACCGCCGTTCAACATCGTACCAACACCTAAACACATGAAGTCGTGGATAAACAGACTACAGAACAAGCGCGAACGAGGATCGATTCTCGTAATTATTATTGTTTTCTTGATTAGGTTAGGAAAATTGCTTAGGATATAGACAAATAAATTCGTATCAGACTGCGCCGTTGTTCGCAAGCGAGTTTGTCGATAGAAAGGTCCTAGGTTCAAATCCCGGATCGGGTACTATTGTTTGGGATTTGTGCCCAGTGTATTGCAATAGACTCAGCCCCCTGTTCTATTGTGGGACGAAAACGTAACTGGTGAAACGTGGAAATGTTCTGCACTCCTTTTCCTAATCCGTGTCATTCACCGGGCACAAATCCAGACTCAGCGCCACTACTAGAAATTTTAACTAGATATTATAGTTTGAAAAATTCAATTGTACCGGCCCGGGAAATCTCGCAAGCGGCAGACGCGCTTACAACTATCACGACCAACGATACACTTAAAACAATTTAATGCCATTGTATATTTTTTATTTATTCCTTGAACAGAAAAAATCACGTGAAAAAGCGCGTACCCAACATGAAGCGGTAATGAGAGTTCTGGTGAGGAGATATGTCACGGCAGAACAGAGAGCCCGCGATGAAGTGGGTGTTACCGAAGATGACGTCATGGAGATCAGGCAGGACATCTCGACCCTACGGTACGAGTTAATCGATATCCTACAGACGAATGGCATGAAGACACCAAGAGTCAATTTGCAAGATGCTACAAGTAAGCAATTTGATATTTTAATATTTCTACTAGATAAGCATGTATGACGACCCAGAAGTAAGAAGAAATAGTGAAAGAAGTTTATCTGAACCGCAGCTAGGGAAACCCTTTTATTTGTTTATCACAATGAAAAATAAGTGCCACAATATGCATTAATTAAAGAACTATTATAGCGGATTGTTGCAATAATCTAGAAAATTCAATTACAATAAATGGAAGCAAATGTTACGTACAAATAATACATAACTTTTCAGTATCGGGCAAGAAAGGAAAAGTGATGGAGAGAAGAATTCTGAAAGACTTCCAGATAGGCATCGTAGAAGGTATAATCAGAGACGTTATAACGCAAGACAGCAAGCCTAAAGACGTATTCAGTCAAATTGCAAAAGCTATCCAGAGAAAGGGAAGCGTGGAAGGCAGGTGAGCAAATCGACCAAAAGAAGATATTGCAATCCCAATTCTAGTAGCTAAGGTCACATCTATTTATTATTAAAAGTAATAACAAGTCCTCAGACATAATCATTGTTATTAAAGAATGCACTTTAACGATTACGTTTGTATAAATAAACACGGCAACTTATTTTCAAATAATCGAGACGTTATACATATATATAATTTAAACTACACAAGATATGTAATTCGCGCAATTGTAAATGAAACTTAAATTTAAAATATATGCTCTTACAGCAAAAAGAAGGACTGGAATGCAATGGTACGCAAAAATACTTTACGTCGTGATCCTATAGGATCAACGGCTGAAGCTAAGACAAGACGAAACAGACAATCTCTGCGTGCACACATTCTGGATAACGTTGAAGCTAGAACTATCGATCCTGATAAGTTATTAGGTAAGTGGTACCGCTACTTTTCTATGATTAATAACACTGTACGAAAATTCTGTACATATTAGATATTACTATCCAGCCCCGAATGGTACATATTAAATATTTGATTTGTATTTATGATTTTGCGACATTTATAAATTCTTAAAAGTAACATTAACTAAAGTTGTGATAAAATTGTTTGAAAATCTTAAATATAGCCTAATGCTTTGGGGCAGCGTCTCTGATTAAAACTTTAATTTGGATTCATCACCCGCAATAACACCAATATAACTATTTACAGAGTACAATCCGAAGTTATCTGATGTGACACCAACAACGCGAGTGGCTTATGTTAAATTCATGAAGAAGAAGATAAAATCGGACTTCACCGATCGGGAGGAGAACCCCAGAGAATCTCTTAGCGAGTACAAATCAGAAGATGAGGTTTTCGAGGCTAAAGAAGCTAAGAGAAAGAGCACCAAAAAGCGAAGTGCCCCTGGTAATGACGCGGGTGTAAACTTTCAACAAATAAATCATAAATAATTTTTATCGATTCCTATATTAGTACTTCGCTAAAAACTTCTTTATTTCTGGCTATCATTCACTCTATTTTATAGCGGCCATTATTCCTCTTTTAAACACCATCTTTTTCCATTTTCAACTTAAATATCTTCAAACTTCTTATTAAAGTTAAATATCAAGTTCTCCATGATATAAGAAACATTTCATGTCGAAATATCGATAATTAACTTCATATCGAAAATCTAATATCAATGGAAAAAAATCATGTTTATTTATCCTTAACTTGTATATCAAACAGAACTATAGAATATCCTGCTTTAAATTCTGTATCCGATATTCATAGATTTCATGAATTTACAGAAATGTACAATTCAATTTAGACACAAGCGCTGCATTAGCGTAACCCAGATCGAATGCTTTTGTATATTTTCCCTTTTCATATTAAAAATCTCTTATGGTCTTATGTACGCAACTGTGTTTAAATTATGATTATTCTCCTTCCATGTTCCATTTTTTGTGTTACTATTGCTAAACCCACGACCTTCAAATATTGCTATATTTTTCAATATCAGATGGCTCTGTGGCTGACTCCTAAGTATATATTTACCTTCATTTGTTCCTTACAACACAAATAACATTTTTTATCATCATACATAGCATTCAGAGCCAGAACGCCCATACCAGAAATTGCAGATGATGAAGTTTTAAAAGAAAACCAAATTCAAGTTGAAGCTGAAATAGAAGACACAGGTAAAGTAAAAACCCGTAGATACAATCCAAATCCTATTGTATTATACATTCATTTTACAATTTAAAGGCAATTTGTACAGTATTATAATCACAAGAGTGTAATGAATGTTTTGCTGTACCCAAAACATTTAGGTACATTTTTATTGTAAATAGCATTATAAATTTTATAAAAAACTGTAAGTCTAAAATTGGTTATCCACGTTATAATTGTCCCAATAAATAATTCCCAGGTGAACCCGGGACATCAGCAGAGCCTAAACCATCATCTCCCCAAAAAACGGAAACGGCAGAAAAGCAACAAACATCGGCTTCTCCCACAGGTAATAAAGAGGTTGTGATTCAGGTGGAACCCGAATCGCCCTCGAAAAATCTTTACATGACAAAGGAAGAAGACGAAAATCTTCAGAAGCCTCTTGAACCTACTCCGACTCCAGCTGGACCAGAACTAATTCTATCAGCTGCTACACTTGAAGCTGACCATAAGAAAGAAGAAAGTTCATCACAAGAAACACCAGCTCTTACAGAGGAATCGTCAGCTCCGAAGGATGATACAAAGCCTTCCGAGGGAGGAGAAGGATCAGACACAAAACCACCAGATCAACCACCATCAGAGCCAACTGGTGAGCCTTCTTCCGACCAACAAGCTGATTCAGATTCAAAGCCAGAAGAATCGAAGACCGAAGAAAAGTCTGAATCCGATTCGAAACCAGCTGAATCGACTTCAGACCAACAAGCAGAGGCGTCTAAAACAGAGGGAGAAGGATCAAATGCTCCAAAAAAGAAACCAGAGAAACCCAAGAAACCCAAACCAGCTCCTGCGCCAGCACCTGTGCCAACAACAGTTGGTGGGAGAGGCAAATCAAAGGCAACAGGAAAAATGATTTCTGGCTGGATATAGTCTTAGAAACAAATAACTATCGACGTATTAGTGAGATGATAAAAAGAATAATGAGGTATTAGCAATAATTAGAAACTAAATTTTTGAATTTAATTGTAATAGAAGTAGGATCACTAGTATTTCTGGAAACAAATTATAAGTTTAACAAGTGCTTTGTCAAGTTGGCTTTAATAGATTAAATCTAAAAAGCTGAAACGAAAAAATATGAAAAATTAATATACAAAACAACAAAATCTAAAACACATTTTTTATACTTGCATCTTCTGTTAACTTGCTAGATCACGTGGCAATCAATTCTAATTCTGGAGCAATATATTAATATTCCAAGGCATTAAATAACGCAAGAGATTCAATTGTTCCATATACTGGAAAATCTTGCTATCAAATATTAAATATACAAGCAAGCAAATATTTCTAAACTTCATGAACCTTGTTTCGCGAAAATTATTTTCGTCGTTGATAATTTTGTTCGTGACCTCTTTTATATCATTTGATTTGATAATTTCTTCTTGATTCTTAATTGAATACGTCAGTTCATATTCCGATCATATTTAAACTAAAAAACAATACAGTAAGGGGTGTAAGCGTAATAACAATAAGCGTTAAAATAATAAAATGTTAAGAGACTTGTGGACAGATTATAAAAAAAATAAAAACGTTATAAATTCGAAGATAACGGTGAAATCATAAAAAAAAGGAAATTGCAAATTGATTTTCTAATATTGAAAGTCATCTAATTAATGTTATATGTTCTTAATAGGGTTTTAGTACCCAAATTATTAGTAAGAGCCATATTTTAATTGACAAAATGAAAAAAGTGTTTATTTACATATTAAAGAGATCATTTAATGAACATCCTGTACAATACGAAATGGACTCCCATTATTTTCATCACTGTAATGTTGTAGTATACAAAATTAATGTTTCAAACAGAAATAAATTGTTTATTTTATATAAAATTTATTTATGTTTTCATTTCCTGGGCCCTTATAAAATAGCTAATATTATAAATTTAAAGGCAGCTACTAAACAAATCGTCCAGCCTAGAGGCGTTTTGAATCCGTGGTCGCTTTGATGATAAACAATTTAAAGACCGCCATTGCTAATAGCCCAAAGGATACCAAGCAAAAGGTAACATTAAATATCTAATATTTAATTTCTTTGAGAATTTCCGTATTTATTTACGTTTGAGACAAAAAGGAAAACAACTGCAGCAAAAGTACTATCTTATGTGTACACAGAACTCGGCTTGGAAAAAGGATTTGAAATATTCCATTGTTATCCTATTTTTATCTGTACCTTGTAGATCAAAAACACGACACAAGAAACAAATATTTTTATTTATTTACACTTCATTATAAAACTACATAATAATGTTACATAAAATTTTTAATACCTTGTAACATTCTCTACCTGCCAACAGATTATATTTTTCTGGGCAACCTGTAGGTACTCATAATAATCGATTATTAAAGTTTGGTCATAAGAACAATTTTTTCTTTTGAAAATGATAACAACATCACACCCGTATTTCCTCAAAGGGGTAGGCAGAGTATTCGAGTACTGTCACGATTATCATACACCTGACACTATTGTTTTACATATTTAGTCGGACTAATAGGCAAAATGGTCACTAATTGGTCAGCATGGTCTATGAACTGCAAGTCCCGAGGAGTGACCGATGCAACGCCGGCTTTGAAGGAGAACTTTTTTGCTGTAACTGGGAATATCAAACTATAAAATCCAATAATAATTTAAAATCAATTTCCCCTCACAATAAAAACTCTAACGCTGACAATTCACAATAAGTACACAATTCACAAATAAGGCTCAGAATCGTTTAAAACAAATCTAATATTATTAAACGAGATGCCCTACAAAAAACGGGACTCAATCATATCGCCAAATTAAATAAATATTGAACAATCTGAGGCTTCTTACGAAAATTTTGATCCCATTAATAGGCAAATGTAACGTAGACAAACAGACTAAGCATATTTATATTATATTGAGTTCAACCGAAAATCTCACATGCAATTAAAACTTTTCAATATAGAAATATATTTTAAACAAATTAACATGTTGGAGGTACCGTTCTGAGTAATTTTAGGCGTTAAATTAACTGAATTTGGTTTTTTTTTTCTTTAAACAAGTATCAATTAGACACGAACATGGTTCCCTCCATTTGTAAACCACAGACAATTTAAATAACCGTTAGAGTTCTAATTGGGTAAATAAAACAAAAGAAAACTTTATATTCCAATAGGTATTTTATTATACTGAAAATAATATAGGGTAAGAAAAGATAGAAACATTAAAAAATACCAATTTATAGATTTAAACCGATGGAAGTAACTCCAACTTTTTCTGCTGGTAAGAGATTAAGGCAATCTTTGGTTAATTGTGAGGATTAACAAACACACAAGATATTAAGGACTCGGATTGATTTGGACTTTTCGATGAAGTCGTTTGATGATGGTGATGGTAGATAATGATACAATGTTGGCTAATAAATAAATTATTGATGACAATAAATGATTTGATTAGGCACTGATTGTGTACAAGTAAGAAAACTAATAATCTCATTTAAAATTCTTTTCAGTAAAGAATTATTTGAGAACAGCGCTACTATAATTTTTTTTTAAAACACCATTGCTTTGTATAATTACGTCACCAATATTTTACCGAAACACTGTCACTGAAACCCAAAACTAAATTACACGAAATAACATAAATTCATAAATAACTATAATAGAAGACATTTATTTGCATCATCCAAATGAAGTTTTAATAAAAAATGCATAAAAAAATTAAGAAGCAGAGTTTTTTGTAAAATTAAATGCGCCTTTGGTATCTTTAAGAGTACTATACCATACAAAAACTTCTTATTACACACCACATAATAGGAAAACACATAATAAAACATAATCAATAAAGAAGAGGAAGAACTATAAACAGTTTTATCGCTACAAGCGATCTCTTTCGTCTCGAAGAGATCGCTTATAGCAATAAAACTGTCTAGCTTTGTAACGACTGTCTAGCCTTATTCCTATTTCACAAAAAAAAAGAAATTAATTAAAACTGTACTGTGTCATACAAGGCTAATAAAGATTGAATAAATCGTAGCTCATAAAGGTGAATATGCATTAGCGTCATGGTCGGAAGGGTCAGGACAAGACAAACAAAAATAACAAGCCATTTGAACAAGATATCGTATATCGGGAATATATGATAAACTCGTTCTAACGGACATATTATTAGCTGTGAATTCGACTCTCTGAAACTATACCTTTGTCCTCCTCACCCTACGCCAGTATCTTATTGGCGTCATATATCAAAATTGTTTCCTTTGTACACGACTGAGTAGCAGCAATCTTCGCAAATCTAAATTGAATACGCTTTAGATCTCGAGCAGTGGGAAGAGTCAAGCCAATATTTCTGGATACAACACGTACGAGCAAATTTTAGAAGGTGTTTAATGAAGGACGGCGACCACGTTTAATTGGGCTAAATGATTGGTTGCTATCTTTTTACAAGAAAAGTAAAAGAGCCTACAGATAAGATAATAAAAATATCAAAACATGACGATGAATGTCAACAAGAAGCAACAAAGACAGTCTAACAGAAATTCATAATGAATTTTACTCACTGAAACTACAAGCCTTTTTGATTTTATTGAAGACATTAATTATTTATTTACTGTGTAAAATTAAATGATAAAATATCTTTCAATTATTCCAGAAAAATCTTACAGAGGGGCTCATTAAAAATTATCTTTTAAAATTGTACGGTGTTATTGGAAACATTACAACCATCAATATCTTGATGGTTCTACCGTCGGACTCAAGTCTCTTCTCAGTATAAGAACTGTTAGGGTCACTTACATACAACAGCTGGGACCGTTTGTAATATGTTGTGCTCGCTCGGTGGCAGACTTCTAGTAACAGTGACCACGGTAATTATTTTCTTGGACTCAATATTATTTCAACAATAACAAAAACAATAGAACGTCAGGTCTATAAGGACAGAGATATTTAGCACTCTTAACCCCTTAAGGGACGAGGCGTAACGATAAAACAGTTACAATATATAAATATATTAAAATATCGAATGTAAGATATAAGCGACTAAGACGGTCTAACAGACATTCACATTAGTCGTGGATTTGACGCTCTGCAACTACGCGCCCGCTCGCTTTGTTACGTCATTCGATATTGTATTGTTATTCTGAATTAAATTGATAAACAAAACTGTACTAAAATCCCTTTAAACCGATGAACAAAACTAAATTGAAATTATATTACAGAAATATAATTATGCATGTATGTAATGATTACATAATGTAATTATAACATTGTACTTCATG
>DWTO01002764.1:0-13471 GCA_018244755.1 Jemadia pseudognetus
TCTGCCCAACATCCAGTAGTGTCCTGGGCACCATATCGTCCAACGCACCCATGTCCTTCGTAAAACGATTTAGGATTCTCCCTGAAATAATAAACGATCGTCATAATCATGTACAACCCTTATCGTGCAATACAAAATCAGTAAAACATACGCACCCGAAGAGCTTGTGTCGAAAAATCTCATAATTCCTTTGATCATAGTAGAGAACATAAGGTTGTGTAACCTCTTAGAAGCGTTAATACACATCCTGGTAAAGGGGATCACTCTAAAATTGGTGAGAAGAATGCACATGAGTATGATGCTTCCGTGGATGATCAGATATTGGCCCGTCGTAAAAGGTCCCACTTGGACGTCTAGGCCTGGTTCTGAAAATTGTCACCTTTCCCGTTAATATGAAACGTCATTATAATATTTTTCTTTATTAAGAAATAAGGACCTATACGAGGTCCTTCTTCATGAAGAAGGACCTCGTATAGGTCCGAAACTAGTCGGGCCATCCCGAAAAAACGCACGTGAGTCCAGCCGGTTTAATTCTTAATAATGTGTAACACTCACGAAACATTTAACAATAAAATTATTAAATAGTGTATTATTTAATTATTCAATCAAACAATCATCAATCATCAATTAATTAATGTATTATTAAATAACGCAAGGGAAGCCTTTAAGAATATCCTTACGAAAATGTTGTGCTTGCCTCACTGTTTACAATAAATCAGCACTCATTCTAATCTAAATAAATAAAATCTTGAAAATCCGACAGAAGTACGTAGTGTAACGTTACATCTGCTTCTGAACGGGGCCAAGGCTGAGCAACAATAGGAATTGTTAAAGCAACACTTGAATTATGAAAAGACGCTAAGTCGTATGGATATTATGATAACCGTACAATGTTCGTGGCTTACATAAATTACGTTATATAACGTAACTTACTTACTAATGTAACGTTACATCATGCTTGTAATTCCCAAACATAGGAATGTAACGCACTCCCACGTTACATCTGTTATACATATATTCAACTTGGTATATGGGTGTATTATTTTGTTAAACCAAGGGATGATCCTGTATAATATCATAACGAGAGTGATGCTCTTTGATAAAATTTATTTAATACCATTGCTTTACATCGCAGGTCGCTGTAACAGTTAATTTATAATATAAAATTGCTGAGATTAGTGAGACGACTATCAAAGTTAAAAATTTGAAGTTAGTTTAAACACTATTACATAACGATAACCGTATGCAATTTTAAACTATTTATTTATACGTCAAAACTTATATGTGCTGGAATCCATTAGCTAGGTCAAATTATATACGTATGTATATGTATTTCGAAAACAAATACGCTCTACAGTTGTCTACAAAGTGGGTCAACGTTTGTCAGTCGTGATTACCAGTAGTTACTATTGATAAAGCAAAAGAACATCTATCTAGAACATCGTTTGGAACGATTATAAATGAACTTACTTCATGTCTATGAATAAAGCTTGCATAAGCGCTCAATCTGCAATTTCACAAACATTAGGACACGTACATAATGTCACTGTTTTTAGTATAAGACTTCAATTTATTTTTCTATCAATATATCTTGGCGATTTAATGATTACTGGGAACCGTTTATATTACAAGTGCAAAGTAGCTGAATGGTACAGTATTATCAAAGATTGTAACAATTGACGAATTGGCAATAGTAGCTAGTTGTCTGCTTTGCAAAGCACGTTACGCGGTCGGACGCATCCGTAATGATTATGTCACGGTTGCTAATTTTAATTTACAAACAGTTTTAAAGTTCCCAACAAAATATAGGTTTACAAGAAAGTGAATATGAAAAAAAGAGAAGAATTAAAAGTCAACAACATAAATAATAAAAAATATCTTCCATTTATAAATTAAACATAATATGCATAAAAATTATACTAATTTTCTTATTTATTTCTTTATACTAGACAAGGGCCGAAAATGAAATGAAATTTTGGATTAAAAAATAAAAAATTTGAAATTTGCTGGTAGATTATGTTAAATTCAACGGTCTACAAAACTTTTATTTGGTGGGTTTTAGCAAACACACTGAGAAATTTAGAAATAAACACTGAAAATCTATGATCGTCGGTCACTAATCGCAAAAACCATAATTCGGCGTAAACAGATCACTAGTGTGCTCGGATCTCAACGATCATTGGAATGAAATAAAAGATTGGAAGCAACAGTGTGGAATGAGTTAGAAGTGAGAATCAAATGAATTGACCCGAAGATTCTTGGCCACAATCAGCGTGCGAAGTTTTATTGGTCCCCTTAATAATGAAATACAAGCCGTGCTCTATTGAATGCATACATCATCGCCTCGAATAACGTATTTGATGATGAGCACAGACTTGTAAATGTTACTGGTTGATTTACAACGCGTCAGCATGTAAGTAATGGTATTTCAGTTGAAAGTATAGTATATGTACATAATATGTATAATTAGATAATAAAAAATGGGTTATTGAGATGGATGTTGCGTTTTAGATGTTTATGCTTATCCCCACGATACCAAGGCGTATATTACAAATTTATGTCCTATGACTTTGGCCGAAAACTTAGCAATTATTTTTATAAAAAACATTTTTTTTTGAAACGACAGAAAAATCTGCAACCACATTATAACTAATATAATGATTATTGTTTCCTTGTTTGAAATCACACACATTTTATGTTTAGGTACTTTACTTGTACTTTTATTACTAAATAATTTCAAATGTAATGTGTAATTGATAAGAACTAGTTGTCTTAGTAAGTTACAAGGATCTATGAGTAATGGAAATATATCTCATCTTTATGCGTAGCTTCATGTAGCGTGACATAAAACTTTCGTCACGAACTAATCAGCTTTTTCTTAAAATTTTAATTAAAGTCGTGTAAAAATATTGTACCCTTCGACTTCACTTCGAGGACTTGTTCGATCTTCTATGACAAACTAAAAGCGTGCAAAGTCGATTATCATCGCGGTGGCAACCAACCTTGTTTGGGTAGCTATGTGCTGTATGTATGTATGTGTGTATAATAAACTATTACGCCCAAGTGTTCAGAACAGAAAAAAATACTTAAATGTTTGATAAATTTGAGAATGATTTTTAATCAACAATATTACCTTGATAATTTCATATTTATTGGTTACTGGGAATTATGGGAATTAAAATTTAAATCATTAATATATAATCGCTGTTAGTTTGTAGCTTTACTTTTGTAGCTAGTCGCTTGTCGCCTATCGTCTGCTGCGATCAAGTCGTTCGTGAGACAAAAAGTAAAAGTGTCATTAATAAACACGACAAGTAACACTAATGATTCGGGCGCTCGAACGAATGTATTTCGTTAAGCGCATGTATTTCTAGTGTTTGAACGATGCGTGTTTTAGTTAGCGGAGCTTGGAGAAGAGTGACATGGTATGTAGTTACGTATATATAAATGTAGTGATATGATTCTCTAAATATGACACTAATAAAATTATTGATTGAAAAATTAAGACATGCCGTTTTCATCATTATAATACATATATATAATAGCATCTGTTTATATCACTTATTTCAGCATATTTATAAATTTTGTACCATTTATTAACGATTTGAAGCAGATGAAATTACGTTCAGAATGGTGTTAACTGAATTTTTGGTCAATAAATACAATTAATATTTATAAGTAAGGAATTATTCAAGAGCCCAATGATAGCTCACAGAAGGCCGTAACAACGTTAAAATTAATTTTATAAATAAACTGTAAACATCTCTCATTTCGTGTTAAATAAGAACTTTAAAGCTTTATGATCAAACCGTTCCAGTTGGTTATCAAATAAAAAAAGTGATTTATGAATGGTAAATATTATATCACGCTAACGATCTCCATTCCCTCAAGTATCACACATAAATTTATAATAAAAAGCAAGAAAACATAAATGAACCGAAATAGAATCATATCAGATCGAGTGCGTAAAACGTTCATCACTTTTATTTCAGTTCAGAATCGCTTTTTCCTGAATAGTTTACAGGTCGATGGTCGTTAAAGTTCCAATGGTATAGATAAGGGAAAAAGAGATATATTATTTCGAGCAGAACAAACTTAGGGTTGCCAGATTTAATACACCTACGATATTAACAAAAATAAAAATTTTTGTTCAGCTTTTTGCTACAGTACTCATATATGTCACAGATGGTTGTAGAAGGAATGTAACTTGATATTTAACTGCAGACTGCAGACAAAAATCAACAGTGACGGTCCAAACGCAAACTTAGATTATACTTACTTTACCGATAGTTTACCGATTATCCCTAACAATTTAATACCGAGTATATTTGGGTACAAACAGGACACAACACAGGAATACTATAATAATCATATCTATAAATATAAATATAATATAAACTTTGATCGCTAGTGGCATACTTACGTTATTGTAAGCATTTGTTCGAAATATCTGAAAAGTACACATTCGTGAATTCGCATAAAAAATTATCCAAGCTGTTCTGATTTTAGTTTTTATTTAGGTAACATTTGAGTTTTCAGTTATTTTACGCCATATCTATATGTTCCTTCCTTTCCAACCTTTCATCATCATCATTTCAGCCTACTAACAATAGCCAGTAACAATAATTAAACATAACAAGCAATACAGCTGGAGATATCGTTGTCCCAAACGTCGCCATAATTTTTTGCAGTCAAAAATAAAAAGACAAAATGTTTAGCATAATCTGTTCTTCCTTTTAACAATATTTGCTACCTTTAAACTTGGGTAAATTAAAACTAAAGGATATGCAAATGATATTAATCAGATTGGCTACTACTTTTTAACACAACATTGTACAAATAAGCGCCCGAGAACACCGGCTAAAGCCGTATCGACTAAAAATACGCATCTGTCGCATCGAACACATTTTTAGCCGCTCGGTCAGATATGATTTAATGGTGCGACGAGAGCTTCGTTAGCATTAATAAATTCATAACTCCTACTACGGGACTCTATAACCGTTATCCTGTCATATAAAACTCGAAACAAAGTATTATACATGTCGGGTTGGTTTTAAATTGAAAAAGTTCACCTACACTGCTTATGTCATTATTTTTTGTCAGGTATCAAGTTACATGTATATTTATGGATATATCCACACAAGGCGATATGATCCTAAGTCAGGTAGATCCTGTACTTAAGTAATTGTATGTTTGAAAGACATACGCATAAAACTATTGGTTCAGGGTGGAACTGAATCTATCCCTGTCGGGGCGGAGGACGGATACATCCTTGGAACCCGTGCCGTAATACTAGGGTGTCGTAAGAGGTAAACCCGTTATCCGATGCCTTACATACGACTAAATGACTTGACCACCAGCAGCAGGTGTTGAGTTATTGTATTGTCTTATAATACTGTCTTATAATATTGTCTCATAACATTGTCTTATAATATTGTCTTATAAGATAGGCTTATAAAATTATTTCCTTTTCGGTCTCTGGTCACTCGATTTAAGTACTCACTCGAGTTAATCTCGATGTTATCCACTTCAGTCGAACCATTGGTACGAACCAAACTCCTTTTCTACCAGACGCTTTTAACTTTCCTTCGGCACTTCGTTAGCTGTGTTTGTGTTTATTTAAAACGGTGATAAGTTGGCCCGGCGACTGAGCGGGAAGCGGGACGTGTGCCCGCTGTGAGCTCACTCGCTTTCACACCCGATCCGATTGCTCATTTTATCATTTGACAGGGAATGATTAAGTTTCCGGGAATCAGCGCTTCCACTAATGAGGAAATAAAAGTATTATAGATATATTTTGAATAACGAATACAATTTTGTACTGATTCGGAGTAGCTAAATTACGTATAGACCGCATGTTAAATACTAATAAGACTCGTATTAGAGCGCATATCAATTTTTAAATGCGGTAAATTCTTATTGCTGTGCTTAAGAATAACTTGGTATTCCATATATTAGGTCTTATATGACCTATTATTTTTCAGTGTATGAAAGCTGTACATTTTTAAAATTAATGACTAGTTATTTACTGTATGTTAAGTATGGGGCGTTTCGTGACTTTTACGAACCAACCCCCATAACCACCGAAGCATTGGCAGATCCTGGAATATTCTAAGAACGCACAGGCATTCCCACCCTGTGTGTATAATCATTGGATGGTGTTTTATAAAATATTAAAACTAAAATAATAGGTCAATAAAATATCAATATTAAACTATACAACATCAAGGGTTATAAACTTAACACAATATTCAATTTCGTAAATAATACGCTTTGAACTATTGTTTAAATTTCATTTTCAATTTATACGATTTTCACAACAATCGAGTTAAAAATAACCACACTGGTGACGTGCGTAAAGTGTAAATAATTTGAGGTAACTGTTCTACCACAAAAGAGTAACGAGAAAGCGATACAAAATTCCTTCACACCTATACCTAAAACTAATGAACGAACTCCTTTAAAACTCCGGTAGGTCGTTTTGTAGAATCCGTAGCAGTGGTAGTGCGACCTCACGATCGAGGTATTATTTTGAGCGACTACATTATTATGTAGTCTTGTAATAAGTGACTTACAAAATTGTCTAACACGTAACATCATGCCTGTAATCCCCGTATAGGTAGGCAGAGGAATGTAACACACTCCCACGTTTCACGGTTTTGTATTCAAAACCTGTAATTGCGACGGATGACTCATTACTGTGAGCTGCAGCTGCTTGTACGAGTACGATGATAAAATCTACCATAATAACTATGTTCAAAACCGAAATGTTATCATTAACTTCCTCATCATCATCATCGTCATTATCATTATCATCAGCCTACCTATGTCCACTGCACATAGGATTCCACTATTCAACACAAACATATACATCGTACATCGTACATCGGAATATGCAAATATACGTTTTCATATTGGAAGTTTCCATTACCTCACCTTCATCGAGTACATTCTCAAGCCGAGATGCCGTGGTCGGTAAAACCATTACCTATAAAGCGTGTACGTCGATATGAAATTAAGTACGGAACGCGAGACGTCGTAAAGAGGCCCGTAAATGTATTTCTTCTGTTCCAAATTGATATTGAAAAGTGCGCGGTATTAAATGTGGCACGCATTTTTACGACCTTTTATAGTGTCAAAAGCCAAATCAACAATAAGATTAAGTGAACTTAATAAACAATAAATGCTCAAGTTACTGCATGTAATTGAATACCGCACAAAACAAATTCTATGTTTGAAAGTAATATGATATATTATTATTTTTGTATTGGCACACCAGGACTAGGACTGCTGATCGAAAAGTTTTGGGATCGAATCCCGGGTCGGGTACTGTTGGATTCTTCTAACCTGAAACGTCTAGTAGTGACTCGGAGTCTGTATTCATACCCATTGTTTGACAATAGGCTTATGTGGACCGTAGGACGTATGAGGTAACCTACGAATCATAGGAGTGTAGTCAAACCTACCTCTGCCTACCTGTTCGAAAATTTCTGGAGTCATATTACGACATGCTACATCTCTTAGGAATTACTTAAAGAGTACCGTGAGCGAAATAAATCTGTTCTTACAGTCCCGAAGCACTTATGAAAAATCGAAAGCTGTTTCATACAAAATTAGCAACACAGTTGTTGTCAATCAAACATGAATAATAAACCCTACCCAAAGTTCACATAATAAACACCGCGAAGCAACCATTGCATTCATTGACGTGATTAGTTCGTCCGTGATTAGGGCTAAACGATTGGTAGTTTGCTGTCCCATTTGGCGCCGTCCGCGTTAGCAATTAAAAACACACACACACTTCCATATTCGCATAATGAGGTCACAGGGATTAAGTAGTAAAAATAATAAAAGTATACATTACAGACATTCGTTACTGATAGTATGATGCATTTGAAAAAGAAAGAAGCGAAAGGGGGTTAGAGGAACATAGATGGGGAATGCGAGATCCAGAGTGAAGCAGAAGGAAGAGTGGCCATGAAAATAAGTAGAGCATTACAGTACAAGTACAAGAAAAATGTCAAATTTCATCATCACCAACAGTTTTTTCCTGTTTTACTTGTTAGAAACAGGTCTCGTCTCAAAACTATAAGGGTTAAACCCCACTACGCTGACCATGTACGAGTAAACAACAATTATTAAGGTGTGTATAATTCTTCAGTATATTTTTATCACTGTTATAAAAACACATATTCAATTTTAAAAGACCACAAAAGTTTGCAGATACCATACGTGCGCGATAGGATCCAAATTCGGGATCCTCGGAGCAGCTGTTAAAGTAAAAACAAATTGTAAATCATTTAACTATCACTGCTTCATTGTCAATGCTCAGTATTTAATTTTAACATTTAAATGCGCTATTATGCAAGCCACTGGTGAAATTAATGGAGCAAATGAACCCCAGCGGTGCCCTTGGCATGCTCTGTTTCTCGTTTAATAATCAAACATTGCAGTTATTTATGGAAACGTACGCAAATTCTTTTACACGATTTCATATCAAAAACATTAAAACCTTACCTTGTGGACAAATGTACCTATAATTTTCTATACTCGCACCGCCTACTGTGCTGTCCATAGGCAGCCAGGGCATTAAGCTGCGCCTACAGCATAGGCGATATGCAAGTGCCGGGTGTACTCGCCTCTTACGACACCCTGTATCCCGGAACGGGGTTCAAAAATGTACTCTTACTGCGCCCCCACACGGAAAGCACGGACATGTTGGCATTTAATGTATTCGAACTGAAAAAATGAAGAGAGAAGCGAAAAGAAGCAACGAAATGAAAGAAGTCACAGAAGAACATTGGTCTCCACGGATATCTTCAACAAACCTTGAACACGGTGAACACGGTTGTACGAATAAAACTGTTAGTCAATCATTCCAAGTATTAATTGGTAGCAGAACTCCATGGGACCGTTGGTAAAATTAGTGGAGTTAGTAAAATTTTCTATAAAAGCAGTTAATATTAGTAAATTAATGTTATTATTATTAGGAAATACAATAATCTTATCAACCATGTATATAATAATAGTAGTAACAACGTAGTATACTAACGATACGAAATAAAACCCAATAGCACATACATAACTGTTACAGGAGATAATTTTAGGAGTCTCCCGATATCGAATGGCTGTTCCAAGAGGTTTCGCCTTTGAAACTGGAGTTAAGCGAATTCAAGTATGATTGAGAGGACGCCGAGGACCAAGTGGACTCAGCGTGTGGACCAAATTAGTGCTTCAGAGATCTTTGGGTGTGCGAAGAATATGAAATATTGAGGTAGCTATTCAACGATCATTTTATTTACAAACCAAAGATATATTTATAAACTATATAGTTATAAATGTAAACTATATATGTAGGTATATAAAAAAGTCTAACAATGATAAAGTAACCAGATAATAAGACCTGTCTTAAGAAATAGCTAAAGAGCCAAGTACTAATGAAATTAGTAGATCCTTACTATCCACGACAATCTGTAAAATAGACACAAACGAGGAAATAGATGATCTAAAAATTGTTGAGTTGAAGGAAACATGTCTAGCGCCCTAAGGAACTCTTCGTGTATCTCTGCCCATTTGCGCTTATTTATACTCTTACAGTTATTATAACCGATTAAAAGAACAAAACATAATTTATCTCGGATTGAGTTTTTGAACATAGGTATTCATTTGAGTCGATGTGCGAAAAACTTCATTTTAATGTGTACTTTAAATTTAAATTGATTGTAAACCAAATGCCGCAGTAACACGAAAGAGTAAATGATAATACCGTACTTACAGTCGAGATTCCTTTATAAACATTGCTTAAAGCAGGCAAGGGTACAACTACCGCAAAATCTATTCGTATTCAATTTTTAAAGTCCCGCATCAACCAACTATAGACAGTAATAATAAAATTATACAAACCTTTTTAATCGCTGTCAAAGGTAACACTGAACTACAAAATATAAATTTGTTGCCTTGTAAAGAAATGATTATTAATTTTAATGATTAAGCTATTTTCGGCAACACAGCTACTAATTATAACTGTTCACATGACACGGATCGCTTTGAACTTGGCTTATCTGTTCACTATAATCGTAATATTGTAACGTAATAGACCGGAATAATTAAACATACTTCTAATTATTTTCTATCGGTTCTGATAACATTGATTTATTGGCAGCGGCGTCTTCCAAAAACAAAGATAACATACAATTTACGATGTTTGTCATGATAACTGTTTTAAATTGTTCGTCCCGACGTTTAAATCGAATACGAAATATATAGACGTTGGTTAGTGATATACAGCTGCTAAAAACTATTAGTGATTTATTGGCAAATTTCTGACATTCGACTAATTGGTTTCGCTTCTAAACTGAACCGTAGGTATGAAACGTTGCGTATATCGTTGCGTATAGAGGCCTATCTCCAGGGAGATTATCTGTACCTTTGTTTTGATCTTCAATGTGAATACTTATCTCTGTTGGATACAACTTTATTAGGCATATATTGTAAATATGCTAAATGACCTTTGTTGTGTGTTGTTTAAAAATAATTACGCGAAATTTCGTTTCGGCTATTTTTTTTACTGGCATTCTTGTGGAATCGTTATGCAATGGACTTGGAAGTTTGTAATAATTTCCGGAATAAATAATGAAAGAAGTAGCTTGTACCTTATAAAACTTTTTGTGATATTCCAGTGCCAATTGACGAAATTCATATTTATATATTTCAAGATTTTTTTTCAATTTAATTCCTTCGCTATTGTCATCAGCCAGTTTTCATCAAGTAGGTACTAATGCTAGGCCTTTTTAATAGTACGCCACTGAGCTCGATAATCAGCCTTTTTCGTTTACAAAGCTTAGTTGATTCAGTTTCTTATTCAAAAACAAATAAATAACACAGCTCAAAAATAAGTGGACAAACAAAAGTGAGAAAGGTGTTAGGTATAAATAGTCAGGTCCTATCAGGCGACCACCCAAGCTGGATTATTTCTATACTGGGACGTAAAGAGTGACAAGAGCTCCTGCATTTTATAAGAGGATTGTAAAAGATTTCACGTCAGTATGTAGGTCATGCAAGGAACAATATAGAATATAACTCGTACTTTCACAATGAAAAATGTAACAACAAGATTACTGTTCCAGTGAGTTGCATTAACTTTTGCCTCACTTTAATGATTCATTTACTTATTGCGGCACTTACTAAGTCGTCCATGCATAGCTATAAGATTAGGTCAAACATACTCGAGCTTACAACAGCATAATGGATTAAGTATAACGAATTGTACACAGAAAATGAAAAAACTATATTTTTTATAAACCGGTTGGTCGTATGTTTTATTAAGTAAAATACAGGTGAATAAATAGTAAAATACTTTTTTCATTGTTTTTCTTTCGTAATTATTTCAAGCTTCAACTCTTCTTGAGTGGTAATACTCCTGTGTGCGTGTATATTTTCAAACTGCCCACGTCTTCGATGTCACACCACCAAGCAGCTCCATTTCAGCCATCTTTAGTAAGATATTTAACATAGTAATGGATTAGTACTAAATCTATCTGACAATAATTTCACATAACAAAATCTTTACAAACATACACTATTTTAAACACATATTTTTTTCAAAAAATGGAAAATAAAGTTGGTACAAAAACCTGGTACCGTACCTAAGCATATAATTTTGTGTCTCAATCAAAGTACACTGTCCTTTACCTATATTCTACTACTCAAGATCATGATGTGCCAGTATAGTCCTAAAGAACCCGTCTAGTCCTATTGGGAACAAAATATTGTTGAGTATTCTTATTAAGGCAAATCAGATAGTTTGCGTGTACATTAGCTGTATATTTATAACAAAAATCTTTTTATAATAAATGGTTTTGATGTATTCATTATACAGAAATATATTATTTTATACGTTTTTAAGGTGATGGCCGTACAGTTCGCAAATCGCAAGTCGTATGGCTCGACAGTCATTAGTCATTAAAACGTCGCTTGGAGCGCAGCGCAAACAAACTCAAGGTTTATAATATCTTAATGGGGTAAGTTTATAGCAAACAGCCATCCAGAGAGCACTATTCTTCATTACCGACTGAGAGCCTCCGCTAAATTATTCTTGGGGTCACTTCGGTGCTATTTAAGCTAATTTAATCCCAACTTCGCTTACTTCGCACGTACTTGTATTGTCCTTGTTGATTATAGAAGTGGAGTTGAGGTAATTTTGAGTTGCTCCTTCAAATGTAAATGTAATGTCGGCTTGTCTCGGGAGGTTTTAAACGTCTCAGACATGGTGATAATTTTCTTGTAAATAATTTTCGCGGAAATCTTCGCGACTAGTGTTTGCCCAGTACATCGCTTGTCAAAAAATTTGTATATAAGGAATTATTCCTCGTTCTAGAGTTCTTCATTTTCCTTACGACTAAGAACCACAGCTAATTAAAACAAAACTTTACAGCGATTATTACTTCATATTTATTTATCTATAATCCTTTAATAAAGATATCCATAATAAAGATTTTAAAAAAGTCAATGTCATCAATTAATCTTACTAGTTTAAAAAACTTATCAAAAGTCGTTCGATTTTTTTACAATATAATTATAATCATAATAATTTATGTTAATTTGTCGCGAAATAAACTCCATAAAGCATACAATATTTTAAATTAAGTAAAGTTTTATTTCACTATCTACAACAATAAAACTAAAAAGTTGCAGTTCAGAGTAAGAATCGTAACAACTTAGTTAATAATACCAATTTTGTCCTAAATACATACTCGTACTGAGCAGACAATAGCCTAAATCCTCTTCGTTCTAACAAGCGACCTATGTATCAAAGTAAGATAAAAAGCGAAAAATAATCATGACGATACAAGAAGTCTCACAAGAACGTTGAAATATCTTCTGGCATTAATTCATTCGTCCACAGATGTGTTTCAACGTATGACACGTTTATTAGAATAGTATTAACGTATGTTACAAGTATCCATTTGCGTATCGTTTAATCGTTCGCGCTGAGACAAGTTTATAAACGGGTTGGATTATTTACAGCCAAAGTTAGTTTTAACAAGCCGGTGCCCGCGGGTGGTCTCGGCGGGCGCAAATTTTTGTTCACTGTAATTATTTTTATAGTTCCCTCGATAACCCGTCAGGCTAACAAGCCCTGATATATTTTATTACAAAACAAATATAATAAATTAAACTGGAAACATTTATAACACACACACATCCCATAATTCTGTTCAAATTGTTACTCGGCTTGATGTATGTATGGATGGATACATTTGAATATTCGCAAAGTTTTTTTCATATATGGCAATAGGCTCACCGCCTATTCCATAGTGGGACGTAAACGTAACTGGTGAATTGTGGGAGTGTACTACAGTCCTCTGCCTACCTCTTCGGGGATAACAGGCGTGATGTTACGTTTTTTTTCATATATTACATTTAAATGTACATAGTTATTTCTTATAACATAATTGTATATTTCCGTATA
>DWTO01002765.1:0-13471 GCA_018244755.1 Jemadia pseudognetus
CTATTGACACCATGCACCCCACGCTTTTTTTACAATAAAAAATATTTTTATCTTATTTACACTATTCTTAATTCAAAGTTTTAAAAATTTATTTTCTATTTTATTAGTTGGATTTTCTATAAAAAGTGTATTTTTTTAGTTTTTTTTAAACTATCATTTTTTTAACTAAACTACTATAGTACGCTAGTACGCTAAATAGGGTACCGTACAGGTTTCTGTGTAATGTATCTAATTGTCTTCTCTGAGTTTTGCCACTTTGTTTCTGAGTTTTGCCGCTCATATGGCAAAATATGATAATGATATATAAATATATAATAAAACATGTAGGGCGACATCTGCCGACATGTCTAAAGATAACTTTACTGATTCAATGTACTGATAATAGTTGTATTAACTTACGAGTAGTGTAATTAAAATGTTTCGGGCTATATATAAAATATTTTATTGATATTACAACGTTATAGTCAACAAAGCTTTGTACACAACTCACATAATAACGTACTATCTTATTGTTTGTCATCATTGTTATCGTAATTACGAGTAGACACGTGTACACCCGAACTGACAGTCCTTAATACTAGCTTTCCTATAATACTGTCTAGGAACATCACAGTTTCATATATTTTCGGTACCTACATATTATAGCCGTTTATTCTCAAAAGTTCGCTTGAAGCTTACATTATAAATTAAATACAATTTTGTAACAAAAAAATAATCAATAACAATATTATTTTCGTCTTTCTTTTCTAGCTTTACAATTGTTATTTTTAATACTGTGTGTGTCATAAGATTATAGGATAATATAATACTACTTACATTAAATATTACTAAGCTATCATTATGACTGTTTACCGCAGTTAGCGGTCCACCGCTGTGGTGGTACGGGCTGCCCAGCGAACACAATATTGACCCTTTTAATATTCATATGTATTTAATCTACCTTCTCCACCGCTTTGTATTCGTCAGTCATATTTTTATTCTTTCAATGGTTATGGACGTCAAATCTTTTAAATAACATCTTTGTCTGACGTACTTATTTTCCAAATAGCATGCACTTAAACACTTTTTTACAAATTAGCTCTGTATGGAACTGGTAAGCTTTGGTCTATGAGAAGCGAATTCCAAAAGCAGTCTGAATTAGTGTGTCGGCAACTGATTCTACAATAATCATGTATAGACTATAATTTTTTGCCTTCGGCCAAACATTTAACAGTCAACTGTCGTTTTTTATTAATGTAGACACAATAGATATTGAAAATCTTGAAAATTAATAATCTCGGCAAACGTACTAAAGATAGTAATTTTCAAATGAGTAAGTGACAGAATGGTGTGGCGCGGAACATGTTTTTATGACCACACTTTCACTCTCGTGCTGCGGTACTGTCGTATGCTCGTATACTCACCTACTTGTCACGGTAAACGTTTTAACTATCGCTTGCCTATATAAGAAGTGACATCTTTGGTTGTATATTCCTAGTTGCTAATTTATTATGTCTTAAATTAAAATTAATTAATATGAGCCCTTAACTATATTCATAACGCGTATTCATACGCATTTTCAACCTAAACTAATTTAAAGGTAACTGTCATATGACATAATCAGAATATTTTTGTAACATTATTTCTTTGTGCTTGATTTAGCTAAGTTTGTTATAACTAGGGAGTACCTAATGTTGCTATATGGGAGTGATGGGCGGTTTCAGTGGGGTCGCACAGCATCTGGGAGCCACGCACTCCTTGGCGCACGGACAAGAACACGCAACGTTGGCGAACTCTATCAAAGCTTTCTTTTCTTCATCCGATCCTGTGGACCAACCATAGCGAAGATTTAATTTTCCAATTGTTACAAATCTTTTCTTTACTTTTAAAAAAAGAACATGAATAATGAACTCTTTAGTTTTAAAAACGTACAAGAAATATCCTCACCTCCGATCGATGCGAGAGCAAACTCCGGTTGTAACGTCACGAGGTTTATACCGTGACGTTTAAATACGTCGCAAACAAGAGCGGAGTTACTCAAGTAATCCTGCAAATAAGAAATCTGTAAGTAATCAAATGCGTCGAATATGTTATTAAGCACCGGATTAACTAACATACATATTTTCAGGATAGCTTGATTGGTTCCGAAATTACCCGATGTCATTTTATTCACTCGGACCGACCGCAGCAAGGTCGTAATCGAGACTAATCTCGCTACGGGTATTAAGGCAGTACATAATTTAATCATGCGTACAGATAACCATAAAAGGTTTAAGAGTAAAATCTTAGCTGTATAGTGACATTTAGTGAATGCGACAACAAACCTCTAGAGAGCTGTAACACACGTGGGCAGTGGCGACGACGTTGTCGCGGTGCAGCTGCCACACGTGCAGCTCGTGGATGGCGATGACGCCGGGCACCTGCAGCGCGGCCGCTTGCAGGTCGCACGTGCCCAGACCTTCGGGTACCGTTTGCAGGAGCACTAGACCCGCTGACCTCACTGTAACAGTATTCTCACCTAAACTCTCGCTGTGCAAATCATAAGATTTGATACCAATGTTATAGTTAACATAGTTGATAAAGGTGTGATAATATAATTAATGAAGTGTCGTAATAAATAAAGCTAGTGTTACATCGCAACAATTCGGTGTATCATGGGGTTCGCACCACGCTCTTCCTGCCGTCTAATGTTTAACGCGTATGAATATTATAAACTTAGTATTATTTGAATGCGCCAGGGGTCCTTGTTTATATTATAACTAGAATAAGTAGAAACCACCAAACGCATCACTGTCAACTTGTAATCCGCCCGAAACGCGAGTATCATCACGTTTATTGACGTTAAAATATTGACTAATACGAGTATGTTAACGCCTGATACTATTAATCTCCATACTTAGCCTGATACGATAACTATCTTACGTTTGGTAAATATGTTTTGTAATAAGTATATTGTGGTCGTTGCAGGTAGATGGCTGAAGAATGTTGCTGCAAATTATTTGTGTATCTCTACAAAATACAGACGTGAAATTGTTTTTTTATCGAACTGCTGCGCGTGTCAATGAACCTGCTCTGCAGGACCGCCCGTCGTCTCTTAGGACACAAACACCACGATGCAATCTTCTCATTGAAGAATGATAAATGTGAGTAACGGTTATTATTACGGCAGCAATGAGTCTCGCATTCTTCATTTCCGATTTTTTAAAGACAGGTTTATTACTAAGTAAATTCATTTTGGGCGGGTGCCGGTTCTTGAGAATCTTGTGTGCTGTAATTACGAAATGCGAAGTTATAAGTTTCAGTACAGGTAAATTATATACACAGAGCGAGCGGTGCCAGAAGTTGTGTTGTGCGATCGCCAATCGCATGCCCTTAGGCGGGAAATGTCCAGCAGTGGACTTAAACGGGCTGATGATGATGACATAATAAATAAGTTAAGTGTATAGGAGGGTACTTAAAGTTACGCGCAATTAGGGGATTCCAAAATTTCGCAGCTCTTTATTATATTTCTTGTTCGAACATAACAGACCAAATTTGCTATTGATATTGAAATCAATGTTTTTATAGCTACCAAATTATTCTATACATGACAAAAGTATATAGTTATCATACTGCAGTGAATTATATTTTTAACTTTGACTAGCCAAGTATGAAATGGTGTACGAAGGAAGTGGGCTGACGGACTACCATAGAATATTTTAGCAGTGACTTGAAACTCAACCTTAGAAAAAAAAGCAATGATGATAGAAAAATAGATGTGTTAAATATGCATAGGGACCGAGAAAGATATAAATAATGCGGTTACTAAACAAGCCATAATATATTTTTTAGAGATTTTACAAGATCGTCCGTTGCGATAATAGTGAATATTCCTTAATCGGACATAACAATTTTTTTCAGTATTTAATATTATTTATTTATTTATGATACAAAATATACAAAAACGTTTGATCGTTGGCCCCACACTGGGATACTTACTAAAGGGATAATTGAAGATGACGAGTACTACGGCGGCGCAGGCGGAGAGCGCGGGGTCGGCGATGCGCGCCGCCACCGGCTCCCACTCCAGAGTCAGCCCCGCGCTCATCACGAACAAGCTGCCTGACACACGTGACGTACGTGGATAATATAGCATACTTTGTGTGTTTGTTTGTTTATTTGCAAAAGGATGCACGCAGGAGCTGGATACGACATGCCAAGGACAGAATTCGATGGCGCTCGTTGAGGGAGGCCTATGTCCAGCAGTGGACTGATATTCACATATATATGTATATACATAATGTTAACGCCTGCCGCCAATTTCTTATCTACACCGAGAGTTGACAAATAGAGAATTCCACTAGGAATTAAATTTGCATGTTGTACAATCTACCTACTTATATTTTAAGTTTTACAATAAAGTTTAAATGAATAATTAAATAGTTCAGTCTAGATCAAGGTTTACTAGCTAAAAAATGTATACAGTAACCATTTTATTCTACAATATAAAGTAACAATTTTATTTTAGACGGTTCTTCATATATAAGGTTTGCATATCAAGAGCGATACTCGTGAAAATAAAGCTAAGGCTATGGTGAATTTGGATACAGACTATGCAACGTATATGACTGAATTTGAGGTAATGCCCAGTACTGCTTCATAATTAAATATGTACTAGCATTACCCATAAACACAGCTACAGTAGAGAGTAGATGGCATTAATTTCGAGTTATTAGGTATTTTTTTTTTGTGTTATTAGGTCCACTCTTACACTCATACATATTGTACCGAGACTGGCACATTCTAAATTATTTACAAACAATTATGTAATTGTAGGTACATAATACACATACACAGTTATTGAACTCATATAAATTTCTCAACTGACTGGCTATATCGGTGGGAGCATGCGCCAGGACAGGTTCAGCTGCGCCAGTTTTTAAGATGACGCTGCCGCCTTCTGTCATGCTGAGCCGACGACTGTAGCTCAGTTCTCGACCTAACATAACATACAATATATGTACATTTACTATGTAGCTAAAGTTCAGCCTATCGGTTTGGAAGACAACAAGAATAAAAATGCAAGGAGATAAACATCAGACATAAGATTTTCAGACAACGTAAGACTTTCAGGTAAATTATTGATACAAAGTTATAAAAAAGTTTAGGTCACCGCTAATTTTACGCCGTGTTCCAACTGTCTTATTATATTTTAAAATCTAAGATTCTTGAAAATGGACGCATTATTCAAATTTTGATAATACGTTTTGGAGTTCTAAAGTTCCGTGAATTGTTCAGAATTCTGCCTTGTCTTGTTCTGTATCGGAGTGGAGTACGAATACATTCCCCCACCCCGTACCGGGATACAGGATGTCGTAAGAGGCGAGTAAACCAGGCGCTGGCAAATCGCGGTACGACGTGATGTGCCTAGGCACAGCTAAATGCCCTAGCAGCCTAGGGGCAACAGCGTATCTCTGCGATCTCTAACCCGCATGCTCAGCGTAGGGATTACGGACACAACCCCTTAGGGGAAGTCAATGTCCAGCACTCGCCTGCAATAGGCCGATGATGATGATTAGGAAGTGTAGCCAATCTGGATTTAATTATATTATTAAATACTAAGTATCCCATAATATGCAAGGACAGAAAATTTTGAGTTACGAAAGTACTGACCGGCTAGTAACATATAATTGATGGCATGCAGGAGAAGGCCGATGACGGCACTGGCGACGATGACCCTCGGGTAGAGTGGCGGCTGGCCGTGCGACGAGTGCACGCCCAGCTGCAGCGCGTTCACCACCAGCGCCAGCGCGAACGACGCGAACAGCACGTGCACCGACAACCGACCCACCACCTCTATACGCGCCCACCCGAAAGTGTTACGGAGGCGCCCCTCAGTCCCGACCCCTTCGTCTGCGCGTTCATACTGTTATATAGAGAAACTGCACTAAAAATTTGTTTATGGTCTAAAAACTCGCAACGAACATTATATTTTCATGTGAATTTGTGAATGATTCAAAATTGACAGATACTGTATCGTTTGTAAAGTTCTTTTTTTACAAAGTTAAGTACGGCAATTAAAGAGTTCCTCTTGTACTGTGAATGTTAGCGTTCCTCAAAAAGAATCAATATTTCAATATTCATTACCCTACATGTCGAGTATTGAACGTCGCGATAATTAATGCTCTCTATTCCAGCAATGTAGAATTACCTTATAGGCCAGTACAGTGGTGATGAGGCCGACAAGCCGACATAGCGAATGGCACGTGTCGACGAGCATTGTGGGAGAGTGCGTGACGTGCGACGCGAACAGTCGCCCGCTGAACCCCGCGGCGGCCAGCAGCAACGCCAGCACAGAGCGCGGCGGCGGAAGCCATTGAAGCCATTCCTTCATTGGCATTTTTATTTACACTTGCGTCCTGTAATACAAAGCTCTCTTTGACTCTTTGACTGCGCTAGGATGATACATACATAACTTCAGTTTTTAGAACTTAATAAGTACCTAGTGTACAATTATCACGCACAATTATACTTCTAGCAAAGTGTGCTAAGTGCAAATGATTACGAAAATTGTTTAAATAATATTGTTTTGTCTATATAATAATTACAAACTAGTTTTCAATGTCACGGTATTAGATCTCTAACATATGCAACGATATGATCGTATTAAAAGCGAAAAATGAAACTACGGAAATGGGTAGGTAATAGTTACATTATTATTTTACCTTTTTTCCCTTCAACGTCTCTGCTTCTATATTTTTGCCTGTAATTTCACAGAAAGGAGAATTGAGAAAAACAGCGAGCGAAACAAACGAGCGGATTTTTTTAATTGCATGTAGAGAGTACGCGTAGTTCTCAGAGGTACTCGTAGCGTATACGCTGGGGTGACAGTGTATGACACGTTGCATTGTACACGTGAAGTGTTGGCTCATGTGTCCACTGTTGACTAAAGCACGCACGTGTCTGTGTACCCACCTATATTTAAATAAATGATTTATTGACGGTAATATTAAAATCTGTCATAAAATTTGTAACATAACACTACGACATGTGTTTTTTTTAATGAAATAATGAAAACTTAATCATTCATTTAAAGAGTTTTTTGTCTAAGAGAAAAAAAATATATTAGCTGTCCAGTTACCATAATGGGTGTTGTTTTGCTTTGGGATCGAATAGCCTTGTGTGGCAATGTCATAAAAAAATTATAAAAGGGTGTTTATATATCTCCATAACTCCATATACATATAATTTGATAGGTACTCGTATTGCATAAACTTACATATAAATTTGGTTTATGTCGAACTTGTTAAAATGAGGCACGCCTACTGTTATGCCTTAACTATAAATATACGAAACAAACTTAATAGTAATATTACGTTACCTTTAACAAAATTTACGCTATGGCCATAAAGTTTTACCATATAAGTAAAATTTCTTAAAATGCGATGCTTCAACAAATGTTAAATGCACATAAATTATGACATCCTTCGAACTCCGTGGTGCTAAATAGTTTGACATGAATAAACAAAACAATACATTTTTGGAATTCATGAACTACTTTATTTTGTAACTGTGGAAATAATAGAAACTAACCAAAGTTCAGGTACAATACTTAGGATAGCATCACTGAATGCCTATTTCAACAGCTTACATGGCAGCTGTGTTGTGGTTTAGATGTGATTATACGTTTGTGTTCATCCAAATTCGAAATTCATATGGGGTATTCGAAGCAGAAATGCAATTGTAACAAATATTCAAGAGGAACTTCATTGTGTGATATTTAAACGCACTGTTGTGACCAGCTAACCAGTCGTACTTAACTACAAGGAACACGGAGACTTCACCTGTATTATATAAAAATATTGGTCCAGGTTACAACGCAATAAAATATAAACGACTTTAAGTTTATACATTTCGAGTAGCACACAATTAATTTGTTAATTAACAACTGTTTTCCTTTGAACAATGTTTTCCAAGAACGACATCGCTCTCATGAAAGGCGAAGACTGGTGGCCGGTGCAATAGTCTGGAATACAAAAATGGAAGTGAACTTCGAGCCACATAGTGACCGATTTATTCTGAAGAGTTTCTAACTGGTTATAAATGCTTTTGTTGTTCAACAAAATTCAAAATTGTGTAAAAAATAACAGTCTAATATTTTCTAATACTTTTCAGTATGTTCTCGATTATTCTATTGTAAGAAAAGCCCAGAACTTTTCTTACCTTTCATTTTAACATGGCATTATTAGTAGTAAATAAGATGGATTTTTATAAAGATTTATTTTGATCTAAACTACAATAAAAATCAATTCGAAACATTCAAGTATCAAACATAATTGTTAAACAAACTACAACATGTGTGTAGTTTGACCCGAGTGTGACCCGAGGTTGACATACGGATTGACCTGTAGCTAGCGGCTAGTTTGAGGAAGATCGTATTCAGCATGATTGTAGGCAATCTCCGGCAATTGAAGCCGTGCTCACTGTCGCGGCCGTCTCGTTACTTTTAATGCACTTCTAACGTTTTTTCTTTCCCAGTCGTACTGTAACATGTCTGATTTTATAATAAGTAATTGTAAATTATACATTCTGTTATTCAATACGTTTCGTACGCAGATAAATTACTCTTCAACACGTACTCGATATATATAAAAACAAGCTGTGCCTGCGACTTCGTCCGCATGGAATTCTGAAATTCTAAAGTGAAAGTAGTCTAACTTACTCCTTATTAAGTCAGCTATCTGTCACTGAAAGTCCCGTCAAAATCGGTCCAGCTTTTTAGATATTAGCAGGAACAAACAGATAGACAAAATCATAATATTATAAAATAATATAGTAAAAAATGGTTATTTTAATATTACAAACAGACAGTCCAATTTTATTTATCTGTATAGATAAATAATTTTTTATTATATGTACATAAATCCATTAAAACGCCTAATTTTACAAAATGTTGATGCGTATGTATATAATTTATTCCAATCTTACACGTAAATCGCCCATTGAAAATATTTTAAGATCATGCAAGGAAACATCTCTAACCTCATGACCCATTTTTTCCACCTCAAACGTTCGTAAGTACGTTGTAACTATTACAATGCACGGACGGCTGTTCCTGGCTATAAGATTTGTAAATGTTTTAATTTTTGATTCTGCTGTTCGTTTTTTGTATGTACCTATATCATATCTTTTTGCGTTCTACAAATTTACTTGTCGTACGAACAATTTTACGTTACTTTTATATAATATTTTCTAAGAATATTTCGTGTCACAATACATACGTACATTCATAATAATAAAAAAAATATGCAAGGTTACTGTTATGTTGTCATAAATATACGTATGTTATTGTTGTTCAAAAAAAAATAATTAAAATCTGCTGCAGACAGGCAGCTGCCTTCGCTTCGTCTAAGCCGCAGCGTGTAGCACGTGATTTTTTTTCCGTCTATTATGGAGTTTCTTCCGCCGCTTCTTCTCTAGCGAGGCATCTTCCGAAGCAGTAGTAGCATTATTTTGACGTACAAAAAGTGTTCTAATGAACCAATTTTGAATAAATGACATTTGAATTGGAAAAAAAAATTGAATTTAATTCATTGCCAATAACAGGATCACCATAATTAGCTGTTATTACAACTAATAAAGAATATTCCTAAATAATTATTTCAGCATAAAGCTTTTGTCGACCTTAATGATAATATCGATTAAGTATAGGTACCTACTGCGATTGAGCTTAGACATATCAGACCGTATATGTAAGTGATCGTAATTAGGATGTTTGTAAATTGTATTTGTGTATTTATTTCTCCTTATCGCATTAAAAATAACTTTTATCAATATGTTAATTAAGGTAATTAGAAAATGAAAGATTTCAAGATTAAAGAAAAATAATTTGTAGATGAGATAAGGATAAATAGGATAGATAGTGTAAATTTGTAGATATAAAAAAAAGTATTACAACCATTACCAATCATGGAAAAAATTACGCAAGCGCGCGCAATGTCCTGAGTAAAAACTATACCTACTAGCTTTAAGAATAAATAATATAAGACCTTAAAGGTAGTAAATTGAACTTCTTAGTTTCACCGTCGATAGCTATGGGTGACAGTATTTCAGCAATTAAAAAAAACAAACCTTCAAAATACAATGCCACCGTTACTACTTTTATTTTTAATTTCATCGCCGGCCAGCACATACAAATAGGTTCTAATCGTGATATTTATTCTGACTGACTGCAGATTGTACGAAACTCTCTATTACTTTTTTTATAGAATTTTTCGAATGATAAACTTTTGAAATCGATTTTCCTTGTTACAACTGAACGACCCATGAGTCTGTTAAACATATCTACTGTCTCCTCCAATGTTTTCTTTGTGAATACGTAAATACACAAGAGGAAAGAAATTAATCAATCTGGTGGTTAAGATTTAAAGCTTGTGACTTACGTAAGAAAAAATGAAGTTTTGATAGTTTTTTCGTAAGTTTGACGAGTTTTTCCAGCGTTTGATCCGGAATGTAATTTTAAATATTCGATGTCTTTTGTTTTAACATTTTAATGTTTTGCATCTTATGGCATTCTAATGGTACATTAGCAAAATGATAGGGTTTTGTAAGAATGTTGAGAAAAAAATGGCGGCAAAGTTTTTGCCTGTAGCAAATATCGTACACACATTCAGACAGGCGAACAACGCTCTATCTATTTATACGTTCGGCACACGGGATATATTTATACTCGTAGATACTGTTCCGACGCGTACGCTTTCATTTTCTATCGATATTTCTTATATAGACGATTTTACATTCATCATTCCTGTCCTGTCCTATATGTGACAATATTACGAGAAAATTTCTGAGGCTAAGAATTTTCATTATTAGCTTCCGATCCGCATCCGCTACCGACCCACATGCCCAGCATGGGTATTATGGGCAAAACCACTGAGGGGGCATATGCCCAGCGGTGGCATTAGACAGACTCACGATGATGATGAGTCGCTGGTGTTTTTTACAAATTATTTTGTATTTTTTGTCAAATTATATGTACGGGGCATTAATGTGCATTTACATTTAAATCTATGAACCAAATCTAACACATATATACCTATGTCATTTTAAAATACTCATTTATGTATAAAATATATACAACAAATTGAATTAAATCGCTTAAGGAACTATACTGATATCGGGTAGGTACACTGTTTTATAGGAAAACATAAGATCAGTTCTCGGTTGCATTTTACCTATATACCTAGATGTCGCAAACTAAATTGTTGATTGCATAGAAAGTTTGTTAGAAAATATGTTTCTGTTCCGGTTGGTGGCACAGGTGTGGAAGTAACAGACCCTGTGTCATCTATTGACGTTATTGCGCGTGCGGCAACAAATAAATACGCGGCTGAAGTAGGATCGCTATGATGTGAACAGTGGCATTATTTTCGTTTTAGCATAACGACTTCGGTCAATAGCACAGGAAGTCCGTGAACACTAATAAAAAGTTCACAGTACTAAATTTTCACATGCGTACGCAAAGTAACTTGTATTCGGAACTGTATTAGAAAACTCACCTCCACCTAAACGTATCTACCTATTTACGATTCGTTTAACTTCGCATCAATAGCACAGGTTCGAGCGAATGCAGTATGTCTCACAACACAGCGACTCAACACCACACCGAACGGCAGTCGGGCACATAGCACTTGTTTAATGAATGTTTATATTTTGAAAACGTGTTATGGCGATATTGTTTCAGCGAAACAGTTGCGCGCGTCGGCTAGTGCGCCGGCGTCGGTCTCGCCACTGAGGTCCGCGTGCGTGCGCGCCGCCTTATCAACAAGCCTCTCGCATCCGATAAGCGAACTGTCCAAAAACTCTTATAAATCGTATGCTTTGCATCAGCGTGCTACCTTTAACTGCTATACTATGGAGATTCCTTTTTAGTTGCAGTAGCTAGCGTTAATTTCAGTTTTGTCGCAAGTATAATTTTACATTATGTATGTTTAAAGTCGAAAACAAAATATAACATAATATGTATAGATGGTAGTATTTGAGAATTTAAATCATCTTTTAAAGTCATTGCACTGTTTGAATAAGAAGCCCGGCCAATTTTTTTAAAGAGAATGCATAAAAAACCAAGAGATCGTTTTATTTTTATTTTTAGCATACATTGAACGTTGTCTGAACATACAAATAATGAATTTTCGATCTGTACTCAGGAGCGGAAGCATTGGAATATGAACAGTTGGTATTATATAGATTTTCTTCTCGTTGCACTCGATTTGAAATGTATAAGACCTATTTTATTGGGGCTTAAAATCGTTTAATAGAACTATACGGGGTCACGGCCGACCGACATATTTCTGCGCGACGATGGGCGTCTCAAAATATCTCTACTTTCTTTTACGCTAGAGAAGAAGTAAACAAGTTATAGTGGGTTATTGGACTACCTACTCATTTATACAATTTGTAAAATGTTCATATAAATTTGGTTCTTTCATACTCGCAAATATGAATATTATATATAATATTATATATAATATGAATTAAATATGAATATAATGAAAATAAGTTTAAATAAATATAATCACTAATGCTTGTGTTTATCATTATTACGACTGGATATATATTTCTAATTCAGAATTTCTAGTGTGCCCGTTGGATGGCAATAGGCTTATCACCTATTCCATAGTAGGATGTAAACATAACTGGAGAAACGTGGGAGTGTTCAGCACTCCTCTGCCTACCTACCTCTTTGGGGATATCGGGCGTGATGTTACCTTGGCTATTTCAATAATACTCTGTATAACGTTTACCAATAAAATTGTTTAAGACCTTAAGAGTGTTCAGTGACCGATATGATTAATGAACCAGAGTAAAACTTTTTTTGGTTGGCACCAAATCTTGCAATAGCCGCTCGTTGTGGAACAAAGAGTTGCGGCCAAGCCTTTAGTAGAATATATCAATGTAAATGTACCCGTTGGTATTATATAGTATCAATGTAAATGTACCGATTCGTTTATTTAAAAAATATACTTTGTTTAAACAAGAAAGGCCTATTTGATATTTACCAATTACAATAATTAATTCGAATTGTTAATGAACGGATCCTTATGAGTGCGACTACTTCACGCTGTTTAAAATAATACAAAGATTTGACTAATAGCTGAATAGAACGCTTAAGGCAATTTTACCGCGGTAATACTGTAATGTATACAATTAAGACAATTATGTATACAAATATATAACAATCTGTATACAGTTCTGGCGTTGGTTAAATAAATTGTTTTATAATTTACGCGCATATAATTTGTTAAGAATTCAATTTTTTTTACATTCCTGACTGGAACATTACGAGATATTACAAATAATTTAACGTACGTAAACGTAACATCACGCCTCTTATCCTCGAAGAGGTAGGCAGAGGAGTGTAGAACACTCCCACAATACACCAGTTACGTTTACGTCCCAATATGGAATAGGTGGTGAGCCTATTGCCATGCACCGGGCACAAATCCAGACTCCG
>DWTO01002766.1:0-13469 GCA_018244755.1 Jemadia pseudognetus
AATTTAAATTAGAAAATTTTTGTAGTGTTCGACCCGGGAATCGAACCCGAGACCTTCCGATCGTCAGTCGCGCCTGCAACCAACACGACCAACGAGGCAGTCATTTAAATATTACATACATTTAAAAAATAAGTTAATACATTTAAAAAATAAGTTAGACAGGTACTTATAAGTACATTATTTTATTAAATCACATAGCACGGGAGCCTTTTATTTTTGCACTTCAGTTCGATTACCGTGGAGTGTATGGGGGATAAAGTGTAACAATAAACTTACAATAAAACGTTACATTAAAAGAGTATCTTTTAATATAACGTAAAAGAGTATCTTTTAATGTAACGTAAAAGAGTATCTTTTAATGTAACGTAAAAGAGTATCTTTTAATGTAAGGTTTTATTCAAATCCAATCATTTCATTAAATGATGCCATCGGAGTGCATTATGCAGGACCGTATTCACAACAGTCGTCAATCGATCAAGTCGGTTTCGAGCGACATGGCGGCGGTAAGCTTCCACTAAAATGTCTTAAATAAGTATTCCCGGATTTATTTGGAAGTTCATGAACAAGCGTTTGTCCTCGACCGCGCCCACTCCCCGGAATGTACCTACGTATTATATTAATGACACGCGTACTCGTCCTTTGAATTATTAAGTTGCAATATTACTAATTCAAAGTTTTGTTAAATTAAAAGCTGATCATTACACGTAATAAATAGCCCTATTTATTATAGTTTTATTTATTTACTTATTTAAGATACATCAACGATTTTCTTTCAATTTTTTTTATTACATTTGATTTTTGACAATTAATAATAATATGTGACGTGTAGTAGACAAACCCGCAAACGTGATGCGTCGCAAACCTATCTTTCCTTTCGCTAGCAGGACATCCTTACCTACTGAGTCTAAGCTTCATAGTTCCGTGGAGCTGTCAATTGAGCCAAGTCGTTACATTAGTTTTATATGAATGTCAATAACTACTTAAATATATGTGCATGTTATCATGCCGTTGAAACTACACTAATGTAGTTTCAATTTCACAATTCTAAACATCGTATATATAACAATGCAATCACTTAAGGTGTAAAATGTTACAAAACAAGACTTATAGTCGAGGTATACCTATGTCAGCAGTAATTTTCTGTAAAGCATTATAAGAAGAAAATTCATTTTTTTTGTTTTTACATATTTCGACTCTTGCAAGGTACATCTTCGAAACTGCAAAAACGTTTTTTCATTTTACTGCTCTAAATATAGCCTACCTAGACTAGCCTAAATATACCTAATAGCGATCTTAACAGAAAGTAGACAATTTGTAGATTCGATAACGTACACTACGTTGCGAGCGTCGATTTGTGTGTATGACCGTCACTCATACTTGTCCCCATCTGCCACTAATGCCACCAATCCCGTAGCTAACAACGCATATAATTGGCATTAATTCCGATTTCAACTTTGCTCTTGCCAAGAATATATGCATAGTATAGGTACCCGTAATAATTAATCCAGAATTATATTGCATGTCGTAGCCTGACACCTGTGTAACATAGAAGTTCACTACTATTGTGAGCAAACTTATCGACATAGCCCAAAGGATTAGCAAGCTGAAGTGAGGACTGGTCACGTCAGTCAACTCAGTGGCGTGCTATTGAAGAAGCCTATGCCCAGCTGTGGACGGAATAGGCTGATGATGATAATTATTGTGAGCTGCTGTGCATCATTTGTTTCCTCGAGCAACTGTTAATAACGCTAACTCAAATTAGTTGAACGATCACATTATTCTTTAACCTGCAGTCTCTGGAGGATGCGCATTCGTCATTCTTTATAATGATACCATCATAAAGAATGACGAATGCGCATGACGACGAATGACGTTGGTGTAGATATACCAATTTATCACGTGAATAGTCAGATGTGTAACATGTGGCAGGAGAAATTAGCCCATGTCCTGCTGTAAATTTTTCTAATACCTCCCTTCTGACAACTTATATATGTTCAAGTCGTCAGAAAGGAGATGCCGATTAACCCCAAAGTCATAAATAAAGCTTCACAGAATCAGCTAGTGGGAATATAGGGAAATAATAACCTATAAATAACAATAGCCTAGTATCCGGGCAGAACGTGCAGCGCCAGCTCGCGGACAGCTGCTGCGAACGTGGGAGTGCAGCGTGCCAGCGCTTCGCCCGCCTCGGCATCGACACAGAGTGGGACTTCGACTTTCCCATACTACATTCATAGTGGGACGTAAACGTAACTGGTGAAACTTGGGATTGTACTACCATTCCTCTACCTATCTCTTCAGGGATTACAGGCGTAATATTACGTAAGGGTTCATTTAAGCGATTAAGTTAAATTTTAATTTACGCCACAATATAAGTACGTTCACACATACGTAGTACTGTGAGTACCTGTATAATCATTCGAATGATTTATGTAGTGTAGAGAGAACAGATACCTAAATCTAATATAGGTACCTATTGAGGTTGCTCTTCTCACATTTTTCTTCAGTTATAATAAACGCCATTTAGATGGGTGTTTATAACTTAAAATGTATTTTTTTTTAACTAGGGGTCTAATATTTAGAGGTCTTATTCTCGTAATTCGTATAAGGGTTAAGGTCGTAGTCTGTAAGTGTAGATTAGCAGAAAGTCTAAGATGTTTGCGCAGTGACAGCAAGTCATCGTTAATTTTAAGAATGTACATTTTTGGGTACTTGATGGCTACCAGGATTTGAACCTAGGACTCCTGTGGAGGAAGGCTGAACATTCTAAATCATTCCACTTGTAATCATGTTCTATTTTAGTTGTTAAGAAGTAAACAAAAGTCTGAGTGAAGGGTTAAATGTTAATAAGGATTATACGTGCCTAATAAAATATGAGGCTCGCTGGAGCTGTGGCGTGTGACGTAACCCACAGGGATAGATAGCTATGATACTGCCAAGATAATTATAATACCTCAAATTAACAATGAACCTATACGAGGAATACTGAATTGATTTCGCAAACCAGTGTAATTTAAAAATATAATTATCTATTATCCTATTATTGTATGGGCGTATTCGTTTTGAAAGTACAATGAAAGACGTGATCACATAATAGGCAGCAGCCTGAAAAAAAACGATACGATTTTCTTATCAAATTTTCTCGGAGTAATTAGGTTGGGCCGGCTCGTGTAGCCGCGAGGCTCCGTCGGTGCGTCCTGAATAAATTAGAATAAAGTATTTTCCAGTTGTTTGTTTCTTCTAAAGGGAATAAAATGCAAACGTTGATATTGAACAGTCACTTTTTATTAACTAGGGTCTACATTAATTGGTCGCCGACCATTATTCATTTATGCAACGAAACATGGTAATCTAAAGGGTGGGGCCGCAACGTCGTCGATGCAACTTATTTCAAGTTTTGTTCTCGTCATCCGCGTCGTTGTGGCACGGCGCGCTGTCGTCCAAGGAGTCCTCGGCGAAGTCGTACAAGTCCTCTTCGTCGTCGAGGCCGGCCTCCTCGGGCGCGGCGCTCGTCTGCTCGGCGCTCACTTGGAGCTCTTGCCGCGATGTACGCTCGTACCTCGCCATTTTATTTTGCAGGATCTACAATGACAATACACCGATAGTTGACATCAACACAACTAAATATAAAAACTAATAGTAAAAGTGAGTAACGAACGTACAAGAAGCACTTCAGCTCTGTAATGAATAAGAATAATAAGATATTAGGCATTGGGTATTCTCTGCCGGCTGCGTACAGGACGCAGCGTGTTAACATACTTATACACAATAACAATAGTACAGTATAACATTACAGTCGAGCCGCTACTGAAAATAGATGAAGCGGGCCCCCTGTTGTTGTTGTACCTGTACATCTACGTAGCGTGCACAGATGGACGGAGGACAATCGTTCAGACTGCCACAATAGTAGGCACAGCATCAGCCTAGTGCAGTCCTCCGCTGGACATAGGGCTCCTCTGACGGGTTTTATTTGCATTTTTTCTATTAGGTACGGATTGACGAAGTCCATCTGTGCACATTTAATTAAATGAAATCGATTCAAATGACATCTGTGCGTGTTGACGTGACCTCAAGAAGCTCCACTGCGAATGTTCTCTACGAGTACAACAATATTACATGTTATTTAGTCCCTGCACTTATCAGTCCAGTCTTGTTATTTTCCACCGACGGCGCTTACATTTTGTGGGATGTAATTGTTTATAAATATCCACACATACGACGCTGCATATTAATAATTTATTATCTATATAAAACACAGTAGGCACATTACTATGTCATTGACCAACACGTAAAACCCGTAGGTACGTGCCTCGGCCGGGTTGGATACTGAAGGCAGTGTTGTAACAATTTGTAACGTTTGTGTGTAGATACAAGCCGCTGACGTCTCGTCTAATGCCTCCAGCCTCGCGGTGAGGGCTGAGAGAAGATACGTTGTACGCGCGCACTCATTTATAATAATAGCATTAATAGATGAGACGTGCCAATAAAATTATTCGCATCGAGTCCTGGTCTGCGAACGGATTTTCGAATAAATAGGTAAATAAGAAAGCGGAAGTACCTATTTATTCAATAACAACAGTGACTTCATCAACCGTTGACCGTCCCCTATGGAACACGGTTATATTCTGTCCTCCCCGGTGCAGCGCTAGAGTGGCGCACCGCACTGCACGCGCCCTACCAAACGTTTGTTATGAACTGTACGGTGCGCAGGTTTCCTTGTGAGGATTTTCTTCGCCATTACATCTAATAATATTTAATGTTGCAACGAAAATTTTTGTAAGAGGCGTGGGCAAAGATTTGAACCTGGGACGTACGCAGTGGGAGGATGAATTCTAAGCCACTAAAGCACTCCTCAGTAGTGTAATAGAAATTGAATAGGAATATATATAAATGGAATCATTCAATCGAATCCTAAAAGTCCTAAGGGACGGAGGGTTGTACAGGATATATTTGCATTTCTGCACAAATCAAATCTAGGATAACAACTAAGACACTGAATATTAAAATGGAAACTACATGTTCTGTAAAAACAGTTCTTGTGTACCTAAATCTTCACCCAGAGGTATCATTACGACCAATGTCAAGGAAACAAATTCATATTTATAAAAAAAGATGGATTAGATTAGGTTACAAATATTATGATCCAAGCAACGCTTGGTGGCACAGCTAGTTAGATAGTACACCATACCTGTCTTTTATGTAAGAACTCAGCCAATTCCCTACTTTGCTTGGCTGTGTCTATTTGCTGCATGTCCTTAAGGTCAGCAGTTCTGTAAGATATAACGCTGTCCTCGTTGTCCATGTTACACCACGCGTCTCTACTCTTCTTCCTGGCGGCCAGGAGCCTGTTCATAATCTTTGCGTGGTCTAGACCAAACACATTATGTGTCATTTCAGGAATAGGCTCTTCTATTAAAGGCAGTTCCTCCTCTAATTGTTTTATTTTTGCCTGTAAAAACAATACTAGTTGAAATATTTTTGTATAAATATACCCAATATTAATTATATAAAAAATCAAGCCAGTCATTAGCCAAAATAATTTGATTGTTGTAAAAATGCATGTTTACTGTTTTTTTTAATGATTTTCATAATATACCAATGTAGATGCATTTCACTGCGACTTGAATGTGCTTCTTTCTCAACAAATTTATATATATATATATATATATATATATACACACATAGCACCGACGTCAGTCAGTACGTAACATCACGTTTGTAATGTTCGAACACATCTTAAGTATATTAAAATGTCTAGTTTGAGAAATCCAAGAGTGCGCTCGCAACCAGTCCAGCAACGAGGCAGCCTACATACATCATTGTATACAAAACAATTATAACATTTAGCATTGAGTTGCAAGCAACTTGTTTATACTCCCCATCATAAAGTTGTACAGGCTCACAAAAACTCTTGCTACTAATTGCCTCGTTTCCGCAGGCTGCAAGGTAAGGCTGGCAAGACTCCATCTACATTAACAGGAGTCATGCTGACAGTCATTCACTAAGAAATCAACCAAACAATTTTTATTTATCACAATGTACAGGTTCCACAGTACGACATGCCTTCATTTCAGGAGATAATTTCATATCCAAAGTGAACTCTGCTTTCAGTAGATGACCAATTTCAGTGGGAGTGTATTCATCACCGTAGTCTGCAGCAGACAATCTACTATCCAAGTCAACCAGCTTAGCCTCCTCTTGATCTGCAACAGTTATGTTAATAATAGAGATCGACCAGATTCATGATTTATCCCATATATGTAGGATACTAAGATGGGCAATGCGAAAGAGTCAGAGCATAGTATACCGTACATTAGAGCGAAATAGACAGACGAGACCACTTTCCTAGACGATGTCGGCCTATGTCAGCCTGACGTATTTTTGTGGTCGGAACAAATTTCGCTTATTTTGAAATATCTCTGATTAAATAGCCTTAAAATAGGGTTCAGTACAAGTAATTGGTCATGGTTGCGTATTCTGTACATTTATTTAACTCATCCAACAAAGAAAACCGATACAATTACTCATTTTACATGTAAATACGACTTCAATTGATTAGCTGTTTAAATGCATTATTTTTCAATTATCACAAAAGTATTATATATTAAAAGACGGGAAAAATAACCAAGCTTCTTGAAACTTGTGGCGAGCACAACTTTGAAAATGAAAGAGAACAAGGCAGTACCATAACAAAGTTGTCTTGATGAAATTATTATAATTATATCAGATCTCGCAATAATCATATCCTCTGTGGGTCAGCAGAAAGCGCCAAGTGGCAAATATGTTTATTGTAACAAACCCAATTTGCTACATAAATGACATCAGATACCTGTACAGAATAGAATTTACCTTTAACAAAGACTATATAGGGTACTTCTCCCATCAACCGAAGAGTGGATAGTTCATGCCGGAGAGCTCCTGCAGTCTTGTTCAGCATTCCTTCAATATCTTCATCTGCATTGTTGCCTTTACATACCCAGAACACATTGAGGGTCTGAAAGTTTGGAGTAATTCTCACCTGTGTAAGGTATAAATAATAATTTATTAGTTGATTTACTTGTAGGTTGACAGTCTATTTAATAGATGAGAGAGTAATACTGTCAATGTGTATTTAACATTTTCATTCCCAAACAAATATGTGATGAACAATATTGTATTTTATAAAATATATTGTTAAAAATTTTGGAAAAATTGTACTATCATGGCTGTAATTTTATGTCAGGTATGTTTATGTCTGTCTATGGAATGGTGCACAAGCCTATTGCCATATACAGAACACTAATCCAGACTCTGACTACTAAGAATTTCAACACTTCATTAATATGAATATAAATAATATGGAGACTTTCTTAGCCATACCATACAAAGTGTTTAGCTCTTTGTCTATGTTGAGAAAATGAAATGGATAAATTAGATATGTTTACATTTTCTTATGTATGCAGTTGAGTATATTACTTAAATAAAATAAATTACACTAAATGTTGTTATACTTATGAAATATGAATATCCTGTGTGCTCTGCTCACCTGGGCAGAGGGCACCCTCCAGGTGGCGACCTGTAGGATTTTGCCTACTGCCCAGGTACCACTACATGGGTCTCAGCTGGTCAAGTGGTATTTTAAGAATTCATATAACATACTCTTTACCTTCCATTTTGTACTGCAAATATCATTTTCGTTTTATTGATTTATTTGTTAAGTTGCACCAACAAGGTAGGTGCTACTACAATTATTGTGAATAATGTAGTATAAGATGTAAGAGAAGCATGAAAAGGAGTATTCACTATCAACCTTCACTTGATGGAGAGGCACTGGGAGAAGCACAGATCCATATTACAAACATTAAAACAAACTAACCTCAGAACAGACAGGAATTCAACACAAAATAACTTAACTTGAACAAAACAAAAAAAGGTAATTGGTAATAATGACCCCTTCATGGAATAATGAATGTCTCATGGTATTGATCGAAACTATAGTATGGAGGAGTGATAGCTTGAGTGAATCATCCAGTTTAGTGGCTACGGCAGCTCTATACATTGTTCCATTATAAGCTGCACAATCAAAATATCCAAACAACAGTACTACAATAGTTGATACCTTAGATATTTCAATTCCCCGGCCAACAATGTCCATTGCCACAGTGCCTGTGGACATGATGTCTGTTACATATTTCATGAACAGTTTATTCAACACTGCAACTCTGTGGGAGCCCTGCTTACCCAGCACATGCTTAGTTTTAGTCAAGCTCTTCACACTAGGCAGAGCATTCACATCAAGCATTGGGCTTGGGTACCAGCATCTGTAATATAAGTTTTACTAATGAAATTACTAAGCACGTTAGTAGACCTACCCAAATATAATTTAAAGGAAATTGTACAATATTATGCAAGAACATTGTAAGCAAAATATACATATTACATTTTATAGAAAGGGAATTTACACTTCTTTTTTAAGTTTGTGCAAATACATGATTTATTCATACATTAACGTAGATATTAAATAATATGTTATACTTTATATATAAATAAATAATAGAAATTATTGCAGAAACAACTATACTTTGAGTATATTTATCTTTTATTAGCTGTACACTGCGCGCGTTGCTACGCCACGAACTAAAATAAATTTGAAGGAAAGACGTTACACAAATATTCAATTCATTTTGACTAATATTTTTGATTTCGTTCATTTCGAAAAAATTGTGACACTACAAATAACTATTCGAAAAACGCTCCCAAGTATAAAAATACGCACAATACTGACTGTTCAGAGTGAGTCAGACAATAATTTCACAAGTTACATAAATTCTTATATCACCCACAACTCATAACGTCATCATTCGTTCGTTGTTTTCGTTTCAATTCAAATCACCATGAACTATCATGGCATTATATGAAATTCATTGGAATGACAGTGGTGCCATCTGTGGAAAATTGGTCGTACCCACTCAGACACCTCCGCGGGCTCATGCACAACAACTTTGCTAAAGATCATCACATGATCAAATGCATAGTTTAAGATTCTATAAAAGACATATAGACAAACATTCATTTTTATACATTAAGATGACGCTAGTCTCGCTGCGGTGCGGAATGGCGCAGGGATCTCTGAAAGTTGCCGTGAACTCTTCCGGGAAACTAGTCAAAAGATTAAACTTATCTCAATTTTCCTGCATTTTTCTTCATCTGTGTTTAATTGTGAAGTTTTAATTACATGCAAACTTAATACTCTAAGCCGAAGTGAACCATTTATTTCTACCGCCTGCAGACGAGTGCATTAATTTATATTAATGACCATCGGCGTAACAAATATCCTTTATTTCCTCGTGATCGTTGTGGCTATGAGGCGGACTTGATTCCCAAGTCAAATTGTCATAGTCATAACGATATTTATTCAATTGTCAGTACTAAAACTATTGTTTTAGTATAAAACTATAAGACAACGGTTGATACTCGCATAAAAGCGATAATGTCATTAGGAAGTTGGTTTTATAGGAACGCTGGCCCTTTAAAACTGATGTATATAAACTGGGAAAAATATAAAGATGGCTTTTATCTTATATTACCTCGATTGACTGCCTCGTTGATTGCAAGTGCTACTGCCAATCCAGAGGTCCTGGTTTCAATTCCGGGGTCGGGCACTAGTAAACTTGTCTAAATTAGTTTTTGTAGTGGTGGCTCGGAGTCGGGAGTTCAGATATGTGCCTGAGGTATGACAATAGGGTCATCACCAATTCCATAGTGGTCCGTAAATATAACTGGTAAAACGTGGGAGTGTTCTACACTCTTCTGCCTCTTCATTTTCTTTTTTTACCTTTATAATATATTCATAATACCTAATAGGTAAAACATTTGGGTGGTATAATTCAAAATTCAGAAACCATTCAGTTCATCGAATTCAATTTTTTTGCGCTACTACCTTCATGTAGACTTAAAGATTTAAATGTTACTTAACAATGTCGATGTGCATTTCTTTAATAAATACCTTTCCGCAATACACCTCAAGAAAAGAAACGTAATTTATGGCACATTTTATGACTTGTGAATTCATATCCTCAGTTTTATGAAAGTCCTTGCCCATCTCGCACACCTTGGGAGAAAATTTTAATGTTCTGTATATCATTGTTGTTTTTATTGGCCGTGTTCATACCGCAATACTCGACGCGGCGGAGGCGCGCTCCGGCGAGCGATGTCGCCGCGGGACTTCAACACTGGCCGTTATTAAAAGTTCCGTACACAAACAAATAATATTAAATTATTTTTTCTCGTTACTGTTTTATCTCAAGGATGGTGAGAATATTTTTCTCCTTACATGAGACATTTGCGATATGCGGTACACTTTAATTTGCGTTTGTTTTTCTAAAAGCTAAATACAGAAATTTACTAATTATCTCGTTAAATGTTTCACTGCCGCTGTGTATGTGTCACCCTATTTTCACGTGTCGTTGAGAACATTACGGAGAACTGTAAGGTGGGTAGAATTGCTCGCGATGTTTTGTTCACCATCATATCAAGTCACAAGTAACCTTAAAAACTTTAATTTTTTGGGATCTGAGCCTGAAGCATGCCCATCACGACCCAGCCAGCCTAGTGGCTGCAATTCTGGACCAATTTGGTACCCAAGTTCGTGTAAGGACATCCCCCGGAGCCGACGCGTACCGGTCCGTCTCCGCCCCGCATCACGCAGCACCCAAAGAGGCGGATCGAGAACAGGGGTGTGATTAGGCGCGTGGCATTCGAAAGAAGATGAATGAGTTGAAGGACATAATGAATGAGAGACGGTTGGTTGTTTTGTGTGAAACAGAGACTAAGAGGAAAGGCAGTGATGTAGAATATCTCCCCGGCGGTGGTGTGATGGCTTTGTGGGCTGGGGTGCGAGCATGCCGACATAATGTTAAAAAGACTGCAATACAACGTTCCTGCCAGAATACCCCGCGCTCCATGCAGTCTTCTCTATACCAAGCATTGTAGAACAAATTTGGGTCGCTATGCGCCTATAACACGCATATCCCGTATGTATAATAGACTCACAAAGAAAATTACCGATCTCGATGTCCACTTCGACAGTATCTCCAGCTTCTCAGCCAAGCTCAAAAAGTTTGACGTACCTTCAAATTTAATTAATATAAAATAAGTCCAATTCTAAACTTAAGTAATCGCTTTGTAACCTAGTATATATTGTTATCTTGTATTGTTATCTTTTTGTGAGCATGATGTGATCATCTGTAAGTGTAAGTACAGTTACCTATAATATGTCATGAAATGTTCTCTGTAAATAATATTGCTGTATCTTATGTTGATGGTCCAAAATAAAATAAATAAAATAAATAAATAAATAAATTCATTACTCGTGACAACTTTATTCCAAAGGTGTCGCAATTGTTCAATTAATACGAGTATAAGCGATTGGACGCGACGTAAGCACGCTAATACAAGCCAATAGACGACACTCGTAGATTCTGGGAAGCGGTCTCAAGCGGTGAAATGATTGCAAAACAACCGAGTGCGCTGTGCGCAACAAAGGGATATTGTTAGTTTGATAAAAGAAACAAGAATTAATTGAGGTGTTGTCGATGTGTTGGCGACGTTCTATTATTTATTCCCCTTAAAGTAGTTATATACGAACTTGGCGTCAGAAGTCTCGGATACCGGCGCGCGTGTACGAAGAATCACGATCTCGCGCTTTGCCTACCCCGTAAGGGTACTGGTGTGAAGATATAAGAATTACAGCAAATTGACACGTACAGCGTAATTGTTCTTGCGTGTAAAGAACAGATAGTGTTAACTTTTTTTTATAAAAATGTATATTATTAGCTCAGCGTCAGCGTATGTAATTGTGGTGAAAAAATTATATTATAATTTAGTGTTAGTGTTCAGAAATGGGAAGTTATTTGTGTGGATAGTTAATATGGATAAATTCCATGTGGGTTCCTTCTGTTTTGTTTAGAATTTTTATCAAATGTTTAACCAGGTGTTGAATGTTTGAATAAAATTTTATATTGGGATCGGATTTGAATTTAGTGATTATTTGTTAATTTTGAAAGTAAAAAGAGTATTTAAGAAAAATGTTTATTGTACCTTTTATTCAGTTACACATAAGCTAATAAATAAGTCATATTTTGTTGTTGTATATCACCATAAATGACAATTAATTTACATAGGGGCATACCCACCGCTTTACAAACAATAATTCACTAAATAATACGCCGATATTCTGTGGACAGGGCGCGGTTACGCTCATTAGGAGACGGTTATCTCCAGCGATTATTTAAAGCTATAAAAGTGACCGCGACGGTAACGCAATTCTAAATAGCCTCCACAGCGTATTAACAAAGCTGTTTAGCTCAATACTAGAGCTAATCAATTTCATAGGTGTGTTTGAGTATGTAATAAAATGTACCGGTCGTCGGTCATGTTTTTGTGCATTAAAGCATAATAATAAAACATTACACTCGTATATGTAATGTCGCTGTGGTTGGTTAAGCTTTGCCGCGACGTCCTAGATAAGTCGCTCTGTTTGACACAATTGAAATTACCTGAAAAACTTTTTTAAGCTTTTACATTGACTACATTTTAGACATAACAATCTAGCAGAAATTTCCAGTAGTGGGTCGCAGTATGGATTTGTACTCGGTGTACGGCAATAGGTGAAACGTGGGAGTATATTACTCTCCTCTGCTACCCTCTCAGGGGATTGCAGGCGTGATGTTACAGTAATAGTAATAATCACAATAATAACTCTGGTTCAGAATATCCGAGAACACAGTGAATCAAATCAAAAAATATTCAGTTCTATATTTGAAATAGCTAAAACATTATTTAGCTAGACCAAAATTTGGCGCTAGCGCTTTCAAGCGCTACATACACTGTGCGCTACAAATAACGTTTTCCAGTATTTTATGTATTATTTATTATGCAAAAAAATTATTGATACTAATACTAATGTTTTACATATAAAGCAGCGAGGTCAGACGCTATTAGTTCATAGCGTAGCGTATTAATGAACGTGTCTAGTCTGGATGACTAAGTGAGAACGCCCCGTGTCCTAATGCATGTCACTAAAGACGTCAATTCTATTCAACGCACGAATACTCGTCTGTCTAATCTATTAACATCCTGATTGTGTCGATTCGAAGCCATCCCTCGTCGTTCATTCAAATTTTAATTCAAATTTCTTTCATGTTATTCATTGCTTGTGTCCCGAATAAATATGAGCCGCGTAGAACACAAGTTTATATCACTAGTATATGTTAAAAGTTCTATAGATCGCCGTGTATTATCTAACAGGTTTTTAAAAATTAAAATATAATTGATAAGTGATATGAAAATCTTTATGAAATTATTCATATGTGATGTGAAAATCTTATTACACTAAATTACATACATACATAAATTACAATAAATTACATCTATATTATAACATGTTCGTCAAATATGTTCAACGCTAAATACATTTCAAGACAACATTG
>DWTO01002767.1:0-13466 GCA_018244755.1 Jemadia pseudognetus
TAACTGGTCTAAGATGGGAGTGTGCTAAGCCCCTCTGCCTGCCTCTTCGGGGATTGCAGGCGAGGGGCTATATATATATAACATCACGCCATCACGCCATATATATATAAACAATAAATGTTAATCCGTATTTAACCGGTGTACTAGATTAGAGTAGACGGATTAACATGTTTCATGCGCCCCGTAGAACACATCTAGTCTTATATGAAGCGATATTTTATCTTATAACAGTAGATACTTATCGTAAAGTCAGAGGTGCGCTCTGGGATTTAAACTTCGAACCACCGGTGTGAGTAGGTAACATTTCAACTACTATTAGTTTGAATGTTATCTGTCTTAAAAGTTTCTCATTATACCGACACACACCTATCTAAAAAAACATTTAGGTAAGCAGTCAATAGTTTGATTTGACATGTCATTGTAATACTCATAAATAGTTATATATCATCATAATATTCACGACTATCAGAATATTGCAGTCCACTGTTGGACATAGACCTACCCTGAGCGATGACTATCAGCCCCACGGTGGGAATGCGGGTTGGTGATCGCAGAGCACAGCTTCTGGCACTGCCAACGCTGCTCATAGTTACATTTATGTGCTTCAATAAGCAATAAGGGTCTTATATTTTAAAGAATATTATGAGCCTAAACTCTATAAAATCAAGGTACCACGGAGTTAAACGAACGAATCAACAATAAAGTGTATGTAAATACCTATCTCGCAATTGAATAAATGTCGTGAATTGAATAAATATCCGTTCATCCTATTCTATACATACATTCGAAATGAGATTCATTAATGTCATTCCTTAATGAGATAATGCATGAATTATTCAGACAGTCAGCTTCTACCGTTACGTTTGTGTACGACACGTATTGTGTTCCACACGCGATTGTAGGAAGTAGTCCAGAAAAATTAGATGTTGTGACGACTGAAATCGTACGGGCTTATTAAATGTAGGTCTATTATGAGATGAGATGATATTATTTCTGACAGTGCAATTGCTTATGTAAACTATGTAATTATTTCTCGTGATTTCAAAATGTAATTTATTGTTATAGTCCGTATTAGTGTGTTATTCTGCTGATGAAGCCAGATGCATTATGAATCACGGCGAAGGTTCCGGATTTTGTTTATAGAAAACTTAATTTTAGCAAGACACCTCATACTAAGAAAGAAGCCGTGTTAGAAATCTTTCGTTGATTAAGCAGTAGAGTAGACAATTTGAATAACATAGTTACTGTTTGGTCTGTGATTCTTATTTTGCAATGTAATTTTTATGGTAAATACGAGTATTAAGCAAGGAGATAAAATGTTTGTCAGGAAAAACTGCGTACTTTTGGAAAAAATGTCGAACCAAAATTGTACTATGTACTTCTGCGAGAATTATGTAAGAAGTATTGGAAAAAATATGCCTTCAAATCAACCCTTTCATCATCGAGATTAGAAACCACGAAGCAGAAGATACGCAGTCAGCGCGTAAAACAGATAGTAAAAATTATGGCGTCGTAAAATTTACGAGCATTTTGAGCTACCTAGACAGTTTTATATACATATTACCATATTGATAAACTCAACACAATAAACTTGACTAGTTCATGAACGTATACTAGCATAAGGCCGTATGATTGTAGACAAGGTTTTGTTCATATTACGTGGGTGACAATATAAAGAGTTGAACTTTCAAATATCTCGATGTTGTATTTGGTATTATGGAACTTCTTGTCGCCATTAAGGGTATTGTTACAACAGATCGCAGTGAATTGAAAAACAAGAATAATATATTAAAAATTTCGTGTTTATACTGAAAGTGAGAAGAATTAAAATTAATTTTACATATTCTCTAATGTTACGTACTATTAAACCATTCAAATATCTTTTTGTTTTCATACTTAAATGAAATAACCAAATACTATAAAAGGAGAAACTGTTTTTATGATGCATGTTTTATATTATGTTAGTTACGAGTCGCTAAAGGGCATGCAAGGTACCTTATGTAGAACACTGTACAGCTCTTAAGAAGTACTGCAACACTATAGGAAATAATTCGGCTAGATGTTTGTATCTCGACAACAAATTGTAAAGTGCTTTTTTAACAATAAATGCATTATCGTTGCTGTCGCTCGCAAACATATGGGATTGGTTACAGCCCAACATCCCTTAATTTAGCCTAAAAAGCCAATAATATACCCGAAGATAAAAGAGCAAATTATGTAAGTGAAAATTACGTAACAGTCTCGAGACATTTTTCGTTCGCAAAACTTAATTTTCAAGTCGTTACAAAATAATGGTCTTGTTCAAAACTTCGCCTTTGGGGATAAAAAGTTTTCCAACTGATTACCTAACGGCTCATATAGGTAATATGGTTATAAGAGACGTTACGTTCGATGAAAAGATTACATTCTTGTAGGTATTCATTGGCTTACTTTTGGTAGTGGATGGATGTATAATCTCTAGTAATGAAGAATAGTCGCAATAGTTTAATTTATCTTCCTCATATCAAATTTGATTTTGACTTAATTTTTTTTAACAATGACGCCGAAGAATACTTGTATAGCGTTTTGTAACAGTTTATTGATTAAAATACTTTTACCTATGCATTTCGCGAAATAACACTGTGTGATATATCTGTCATAGTCTGTTCGATCCAATACGATAAAGTAAACAAGTATTAAAAGTTTTCTAATAACAATGCTATGGAATTAGTAAAATCTTACTTATATCCTCATATCGTTAATACTAACACGTTTGCTTATAATATCAAAATAAATAATATGCTTAATAACTAACAGTATAAATACCTCGTATAGATTTAATGAAAACCATGTATTTTTCTAAAGAAGATTTTAAAATCAAATAAATGTATCTTTTATGTCTGTATGTATCTTTTTTAATTAGGCGACGGGTTGAATTTATTTAACAAATACGACTTTTAAGAGGCGAATTGATCCAAATTGGTTTGCGGTTAATCCGAAATATCTGGATATTATGTTTGTTTTTATTCCCTAGACATCTTGTTTGGAATTAATATAGCGATTTAACCGTAATACCAACTTTTTCAATACGGTATCAACTGTTCCACTATGGTTGGGATTAGAATTAATGAAATGAAAAGATCTTTTCCATATTCGCGTATTTAAAACTCCATCCTTAGAACATGTGTAACTTATTATTTTCTTTGATTGTAAAAAATAATATTTTCACTATAACAATTTGCTCTTTAATTATAGACCATGTTTCTCAAGTCTCGTTGTATTATTTTCAAGAACAATTTAACCGACCGCGAAGAGGATAGAGTGCCTATCAGTTAAAGACGTCAAAGTTGCTGCGACTGAAAGCTGAAATTATCGTCTCTAGTATACCTATAGCCTCGCACTTACATCCTTCAGATCAATACACAAACTTTTATAATAACTGTTAAGCAACAGTGAAAAACAACTATTAAAAAACAGTAACTGTTAAAAAACAGTGAAGCCACTGTGGACATAAATGTTGCGGTATCATTTCCCCGAGCGAATCGAATGAACAAGTATATAATGTACGTATTCATGTAGTATGTATACTTCGTTCACATGGAATTTATTCAAACAACGTGAATAATACTTGTGATGCTAAACAGATATGTTATTTTAAAGTTGAAACTTATCTCTTATTGGTAATTGAATTTTTCTTTCACGTTTCGGACGAACGCCTGTTCCATTTATATTGAAAGATTTTGTTAGTGTCGAGATGAATAGCTCTTACATTTAAAATACTCTTATTTATAAGATCCATAGACTATTAAATCAATAGACATGCAAAGTACTTGGAACCCTAGGTACCTAATAATGAATGACAAGCCTTTTAGGAATTAAAAAAAGTTACATCAATCTCTCGCTTTCTGTGACTAAGGATACCAAGAGATCATTATTGCAAAAGTTTTCGTTACCTTGCGTATCGCATTGTTAATGAGTAGGTACATATTTTATTATTTCTGCCTATTGTCATACATGATGTATACAATGCAAATATTGAATCGATCTAATGCTAAGCTCAAAATTATTTGAGCCGAGTATGTGAGTTGTTTAATTGTAACATAACATCAGCCTGTAATTCCTAAAGAAGTAGGTAGGAGGGTATAGTACACTCCGATGTTTCACTGGTTATGTTTACTTTCCACTACGGAATTTTATTATGCACCCAGAATAAATCCTGACTCCTAGGCAATACTTGAAATTTCAACTGGACAATCTAAGGTAGATTGTATGTTATAAAGATCTAGTGGTAATCTGAGGTTATTAAATTTCCGTTAGGTACGACAGCGTCTCGTTGGTCACTGTCACAGTCTGACCGATACAGCCGAGCTACCATTATGTTTATTTTTTATGATTTTACTTGTTGTGAATACGTAAATATAAATTATAGGTAAATTTTTATAGGTAAATTGTAAATAATTTTACCTCTATATTTCTTGAAACTGTTATTTTTTCCAACGTAATAATCACTTTTGATTAAGATTTCTATTAGCGTAGTAGATCTATGGCGTCCATTACTCTCAATCTTGACGAGTATTTTATGAAGTTACAATTTTTTTGTAAACGTTATAAGTAGCTTATTTAAAGTATATAGTAAAATAAGGTGGCAGTATAGAAAAGTATTAAGGAACTTCACTTGATCATTAGGCGTTGGCATTATAATGTGGGACGACTTATTGTAAGAAACTGATTAGAAAAATTTGTGAAAACTTTATGTTGACGATTGTACTAATCACATAAGTGAATATCACCTGATTGAAATGTGAATAATGGAGATAGAAAATGGCAAGAAAATATATTATGATCATAAATATGTAGGTGTAGTAAAAATCTAATTACAATATAAATTGTTTTCACGTAATATTAATGGATAAATACGTAATTAAGTAATACGTAATTAGTTATTTCGATGCCCCGCCAAATACGAATCGAATTTCCAATTTCTTTCATTTTCCTGTTATTGATCTTATATCCGGATTTGTGAAATCTCGGTAATTTTTGAACCGCGACTGTATAATAATGCGATGTGATGTTCAGTTCCTACGTAAAATTGTTTTTATATAATACTAGTGTAAAAATTGTCACTAGTATTATATAAACAATTTTTTAAAATTTACCCCACTATCATGAGTTTGATAGACTAGTTATGTAGGTTTATTATTGCTCGAAGCACTACGGTGTCCCTAGTTATGTCTCCCTTGTTAGAATCTCATAATCACTTTCTCACACTGCTACTATTTAAATAACTTTTTTACGTGTGTTGGGCCTCTTATCTGTATGATCGAGTTAAGAGTTAAGTCGTGTCATCCAACGTTCACGAACTTCATACTGATTATCTTTTTGTGGATTGTTTCATCGAAAATCATCCACTGAAGTCGTCAGTTATTTCATTGCTTTTACCTGCTGCGCAATCTCGTCAGAAGTTCTCTTTACCTCGAGCGTCTTACTATGGCTTAGCAATAAAGCCGTGCTGGTATATGTACTGGACAATATTACCATAGTTGTACTATATCTAAAATGAAGTCCTAAAAAAGGTTTGTAACCTCTTCAGTAACTCTGAGCTCCAAATTACATTTCTCACTTCATCTACTTTGAAGTCTGCTAGAGAAGTAACTAAGTTGTTCTCACTACAAATAACTGTGTTCTTAGTGGCCGTCGATCATCAAGTTATAAAATTCAAATCGCTAAAGTCATTACGTCAATATTTTATTAAATATTTTGATTTAAATCATCCTTCTTTGAATATTTCATTCTGTACACTTCAAATGTTCAATAACAAATATAAGTTCCGGAAAATTAAATACTATTCCCAATTTTTAACATCAATTATTATACCATAACAAGAAAATGGAGGTATATGAAATTGAAATTTAATATCCTCGGATTTTTCCACTCGAGATGCGTTATTATAATGGCGTTACTTCTGTAGGGCTTGTATCTCATTACATTTCTGTACTCATGATTCTCAATATATTATGTGTTGCCATGGCTGTCGGGGCGACAGAAAATCACATTGGGCATATTTGGAACCTCAAATACAAGAATTGTATAATAGCAAAAATACATGTGAACCTACTATTTTCTCGCCTTGTCTTATAATATTTTTATTGTTAATCTTAGGTATATTCCAGAACATACAATATCGATCAGAACAAGCTGATTATGTGTGAATTAAATACATATTCCAGAAAATAATTTCCACGTTTCCAACTTTTATTGCATAACATATTGCTTTTATTGACAAATATATTTCTGCAAATACTTGCATGTAGAAACCATAAATTTCTTTCTAGAATGAATAAGAAGTACCAAGCTGGCCTAAAAAAATAGTGTCTACGAAAGTAATAATCTTGAGACAATTATTACATGGTCATTTGATCTTAAGCCAGGCAGCAGGTGTGATGTGGTGACAAGACAATGGTAGTGATAAGTTTATATATAGGTACAGGATTTTCCAATAGCGGAATTACAAAAGGTTCGAAAAAAAAACAGGAATTATATTCATATTTCATAAACATATATTCAGATATGGAACAAACGCTTCCGCCTTTTGCGTAAATGTTTGTCCTAAATGGGGATCGAACCTACAACCCTCGGTAAAGTGGATAGGTTTACTAACTACTAACGTCAATAAAATATATACGTGATCATTCCGTTCCCCTTTATAAACTGATTCTATTTAGATATTACTATTTTATATCTCAAGAGCACAGATAATGTTTTGGCCTGATCTAATCAGTTAATGGGTTGCAGGTCTAGTGGTTAGTGACTATCGACTGGTGAGTCGTGAGTCATGATTTAGATTCCTACCCAGAACACGTATATATGTAATAGGCACATTTTATTAGTACCTGGGTGTAAAATTACGTACTTGTGTACGTACTCGTAATTGTACATGCATTTAGAGACTTATGTCTGTTTATCAGCTGTTCGTTCACCACCAGCTAGGTTATGTCGTATTTGGGACCAAAGAATTGCTCATGTGTGTGTACTATTATAGTTTTTAATGTTATTATTATATTTTGTATTGCTAATCACTTTATAAAATAAGTGACGATTGTTATATATTGTACACGATATACTTACTTAGAATACAATAATAATTTTATTATTTTCCACGCATAGGCGCAAGCATACATACACTCACACAAATTAGTCTCATTTTGATAATAATTAACTTTTAATTAATTATTAGATACATAATATATTTTGAAATTGATTATTTTTGTGTACGTGCGGGAGAAGTACTTGTAGTAGGGTATCTAAGGTATCAAATAGCGTAGTATCAAATCCCGGGTCGGGCACTACTGGATTTTTCTAATTTAAATTTTCTAGTAGTGGCTCGGAATCTGGAAATGTGCCCGGTGTATGGCAATAGGCTTTCTACCTATTCCACATTTGGACGTAAACGTAACTGGTAAAATGTTCGAGTGCAGGTACTACATTCCTCTAGGCAGAGGAACAGGAAGAGGTAGGCACCTCTTCGGGATTACGTGGGCGTGATGTTACGTTTTTATTTAATAAAAACATGCACTGTATCTCGCTGGTGGCCTTGCCGACTGATCCGTTGTTAATTGAACGTCTATTACTTATCTTAAACAGTAATGAAGTTGTGACGTGAGATCTGTTGCTGCCCTCAATAAAGTTAGACCACCCTATCCGAACTCCGAAACCCTTCAAACTGTTACGTAACAGCTGCGTGCAGCGGATGGGGGTGGTTAATGTTGAACGAAACTAATTAGTTCACAAATGAAATTTCACAATTTAAATACCTAATGTAACGGGGGGATGCATGAAAGGAGCCTCCTCAAGCGGCGACGATTTCCAATTAAGAACATACATATACTGCCTGCCTTGGATATTGCGACTAATCCTTTCGCCACGATGGCTGATCAATAACGATCAGCTATCGATTTGACGAAGAAGATAATGTTAACGGCGTTTTTCACGTACGTTTTTCTGGATAGCTAGGAGAGATCTCATTCCTCCAGCTAAATCTAATCAGAGATAATAGTTCATGGATTCAATAGTAAAATTTAATTTTTTTGGAAGTATAGAAAATAATTGTTTTCTTTTGTCACTTGCAGATGTTTCGGAGAAGCTTCCGAAGAAATCGAACAGCAAAGTTGAAGAAGAAGTGGCAGAGGATAAGAAAGGACCAAAAGTAGGTCTAAGTGAGTAAAGTTTTATTGTTCATTTTTCAAAATATTTATTGTTGCACCAGTAATTTATTACTTTGCGGTCGAACAGTTGATTAACGGTTAACGTATTCATTTATTCTTGCTTGCACACAGTTCCCTTGAAGGTGAGGACTGTACATAGTCTATAATATAAATTATAATTTTGTTATGTGTACAAATAACAAGAAAATTCAATTTCGTTAACAACAATTTCAATAGTAATATACTCGTATTATGATAATAGAAGATATGATAATGAGGTTCAGGTTTAGCCTTGACCTAAAGGCCGGTTTGACTTTGCGAGTAAACTTTGACGTGTTTGAGACCTTCGAGGTGGAGAAAAGTCTTTATCGAGGTCTTAGGGATATTATAATTACAAAAGTAAATAACTCCAGAATTTTACTACCGACAAAGGTCAAGACAGAAAACATCCCATTTTAACTTTATCCTGCCCTCCAATTCGTATAGAGCAAACAAAGGATCCGACTATGTTGGACACTTCTGAAGGTGTAACAGTAGCCTCTTCAAAATGCCTTCCACGTAAATGTTAATAAATTTATGTTAAACAAATTTAACCACGGACGCGACAAGGTTATGTAAACGGAACTTCCGTCACAACTTATTTCATTAGGGAATATGATGCCGTGCGTCAGGAAATTATATCTTTGATTGTTATAATACTGTCTTATTTTAATAATGCTATCACAGCTTATGAAGCAACCCTTTTATACCAATTGTTGAGGGATTGGGTCTTTTCTGCAAGCGGAGGAAATCTGACGCTCACTCAAGTACGCTTTTCATAGGGCTGCTAGTGGGGATTATCTTCAAAAAATCATATCAGATCATAAGCGATTTAGGTTTAATATCGAAACTAATTTTATAGGACTATGTATGTAGGTACCGTTATAAATCAATGTAGTACTAATATATTTTTGTTTCAATGATCAATCAAGCAAATAACTTTTAGTTGCTTTTGGTTTGGTATATATTATATTATTGAGTACGCTTTTATTTTTCACTCTCGTTATTAGAACGAAAGAACTTTAGTTGGGATGTAAATGTAATCATTGCAAATACGAAGTAATAATGGCATAGGAATAAATTTCTTAACTTTTGAAAGAACCGTGATGGAGTTTGTAACAAAAATTGTATTTAGAAATCTCCTTTAAGTTCTAAGATGGATTATATCAGGCTTATGGGCAAATGGCGGCGACTAAAAGTTGGCATAAGAAAACTTTCACCAGAAATCCAATTTGTCGCACAAATATTTTAAAATTCCCTCATTTGAAAAGTTGAAGTAGAAGTTTATAAAAAGGACATTATTTAGAACATTAACATTGAATATGGAAATAGCATTCTCTTTAAAAGTATCATTGGAATCAGTTTCCTATAATTTAGTTTTCATGAAAAATTCTATAATCGAAAATTGTCATATTAGTTTAATCAAAATGAATACCTATTATACGTTTTTAACTTAACAGTACGGATATGTACGTTTCATATTTGATTTTTTGCAGGAACTTATCATGGAATTCCCTTGACCATACACTGTGTTTTGGGATAATAAGTTAGACTCATAGTTTTCATATTATATGCAAACAACTTTTCATTGGTGGCAAGAATTCGCAATAACGCTTAGCAGTAATAAATTAGGACTACTGGGAGTGGAGCTACATACCTTAAAAATGACAGTTGTTCCAGATGATATCTGGTACTGTTCGCTAATTTCATATTTAATATTAAAACTACGATATTTTGTATCAATAATTACGTTTCCAATTTCCCTGAACTATTATACCTGAACAATTTTTCAACGGATAATTACAATAACTTTATATTATTTTCTGATTACCGTAATCATGAACCATTTGTATCGCTTCGTTGTTCGACACCTGTTTTGTATGTCAAAGTGTTTAAGACCATGATTTGTTCATTTAATTTACAAAAAATAATTAAGGATTAGTTAAATATATTAAACCGCTCGGTCAGTGCTTTTAAAATTTAATATATGCAGCTCATATTTATTCTTATTTGAAAAATCATGTAAAATATCATTAACGGAAATGCCGAAGAAACGCACCATATAGAAGCCTGCACACATAAGATCTCTCTAAAATATTCTCCAACGGGTGTGAAATCAGCCAACTCGCAGCAGACCAGCCCGGCAAACTAAAGCTTTAGTAGTTCTCAAACTTAGATCAGACCAGTGTTCAAGAGTGAAATGATATGGGTGAAATGATAAAGATGAATTCAAGAAAATATATATCAAGTACTTTTAAGGATGGTTAATTTTTTTTTATTTTATAACCTACATGTGATTCATTAGTTCTTATCATCGCTTAAATTTCTTTATAACACAATTATTACTTAAAACGTAGATATAAAACAAATTATGAATTGGCATCTTTTACATCAAGATTGATTGATTGATAAAGCAGTAAACTTAAAGAGATTTACGTATATAGGTCCACAACATATTGAAACGAATGAAAATAATTTCTACTTACCTTTCTATTTAATCTTTTAAAATGTTTGCCTAAAGATTTGTCTAGTTTATACCACAAATACGTTGTAACAGCATCACCTTTTGTATTGTACAGTCATTATGCTATTTAGTTATTTATTTTCTCCATTTAATGGAGAAATATGCCAATATTTCGGCCCAGTTGCTTCGATTGCGGTCATTGTTCGTCTGCGGTGGTGTGCAAAAACACGCTCATTTTAGGAAAATTGATCTACCCTACAACTTGCTTTGTTCACTTTTTTGATAAAATGCCAATGTCGTATAAACCAACGTTGTAACAACCTTTAATAAATATCCACTATTTCCGGAACACAAATTTTCATTAATATTAGCATCATAATCATCATTATCATGGTCCATATATGGAGTGTTCCGCTGTCGACGACTTGTCTTGTAATAATCTCTTAGTGTTCAAGACCATGATTTGCGATGCTGAATAAGCTTGGACTGGCATACTCCACACATCGCGAGGAACGAGGAACTCTGGGATGTGCAGGTTTCTTGTTGTTTCCATTCAACTTAATTACATGTAATATTTCAAATTGCCAAAATAGCCTCTTACAAGCGGTATCACGTGCCAAAATCGAACCGCAATAAAAATACGCATAATTTGGTTATGCATATTCGTATGTCAATGCCTCAACGCTGATGTTAAGGTGTTATTATTTTGCGATTCGCCTTGTAAGGTTGCTTGTATTGTCTCGTATTTTAATATTTTTACATTCTCGCGTTACCACTGAAAGACATACGCGAATCAAATTGTCTTGTAAACTACGTTAATTAACACACTATGTTAACATATCTTCTTTGTTTTACTTTGTTGCGCTCTAAAACATACAGTATCTGTTTTGAAATGGTACGGTATGTAAATTCTTGTAATTTAATTCTGCGTGTCCAAGCCTTTGTCTCGAATGATATCGCGGATCGAGATTTTTCATGTCCGTTCGTGGATTGCGTGTTTTCGCTCTCACTGGTGAAAGATTTTCTCGGGAAACAAGTGAAGCTTGAATAATTGGGTATATAAGTACCTAGTTTAATAAAATGTAAATAGGTTTAATTAATGTTCAACGGACTTCGAAAGTGTTTGTACACTAATTTATTGTAAACACTAGTACTAATTTATTTTATTGTTAACATTAAAATAAATTAGTGTTAGTGCGAGTTATTTTTACTTATTTGTCCATTATTGACATTTACAAAGGGCGGACCTAATGCACACCTAATTCACATATGCTTATATACGAATTATAATTGAATAAAATCTCCTTTTAATATATTTATTTCCGAGTTCCTTGTAAAAGTTCAATAAACATTCATAATATGTATATAAGATAATTAGTTTATCACCAAACACATTTTTTATGAATAGATATAATATTATTGTCACATTACGTTTCCCATTAAAAATTTATTGTTTACACTACATAATAAGTTAAATGAAAACATGCAAAATAAACAAAAAGATACAGTAGGCTCCTTTTAATAACTGAAAGTAATAATTAACGTTGACAACTTATATCACTGTAAAATGTATCTTCTACCGGTTATCATTCGATGTAGTCATTTAGACTACATCAAATGGTACATTCATTACATACATACTTTAATCAAAGTCAGAGATAGTGCTCGTGTAGTGCAGAGTTAGTGTTACAAATAAATTAATACCAATATGTAAGCTATTAATTATTAAATTTTAATTTAGCTTCAGTTTTATTTTAATTTATTAAATTCGTGTGAAAATGTTAGAAATATAGCTCTTTACTTAAAAAAATCTTAATGATCTTCTTATATAAAATTTTATAATTGCCTAAATTTGTCTAAACGTGATAGTAGGCTAGATAAATCGTTGCTTCTAGAACAACGTCTATAAATAGTTTACCGAAACGAAAAGAGATGAACTTATTGGAGTTTCGTGTTGGATTTGGAACACTAAAATGTATTTGTGTAGCGCGTACGAGATTTCAGGGTAAATGAAAATTTACAACCGCCCCTAATTTTAACGTAGGCAAAATGAACATGACAACAATAGAAACGTAAATCTTTATATACAGTAAGCAATTGTTTTACCATGTTATAAATTTATCAAACGTTGAGTCATAAAACTATATGGTTTCTCTTGATGTTTTCGGTTATGCATAAATTTGTTTTCCGGTTCACTTTTATTACTCTATGAAGTTCCATGTATGTAGTATATCATACAGAAGTTCTGTTTGTGAAGGTAATAGATAGGTACAAGTGTGCTTCAAAATAATTTATATTATTTTGTGAGATAAAAATTAATATATTTCTGTTCTTTTGTACTCTGACGTAGGTACCTATAATACGAATTTAATGTATTCCATCAATGTTCTCATATAACGCTATGGGCTTTTAAATATTAATGGTCACTGTCCGTGTGCCCTTCAAAGCATGTTAAAAATTCGATGGCTGTTGCTACAAATATGATGCCTTGATTTATACGGCTCCATGCTTCTTTCTGTCACCCGTACTACGGACACACATGCATATATGTATGTACCTACTACCTTTTAAATCGAGATAAATAACTTTGAAGTTCAGCAGGATAGTAACATAAGGGTAGATGATAACAAATTTTATTTGTATCTAAATATTTCTATCATTATTATATACGTGTATATAATTTATTTTGATCTATACATGTGTACTTACAACTCATATCAAACTGGGTACTTCTACTACCTCGTTGGTCGTGTTGGTTGCAAGTGCGAATGCCGATCGGGAGG
>DWTO01002768.1:0-13466 GCA_018244755.1 Jemadia pseudognetus
GTAACTGGTGAAACGTGGGAGTGGTTCTGCATTCCTCTGCCTACCTCTTCGGGGATTACAGGCGTGAAGTTACTGTTACAATCAACCCTTAGCATTTATAATCAACTAGATATCTATTATATCCTGTATATATTAGATAAGACAGTTCCCATATATGCACAATATATCTGAATTACAAGCTGAGAAAGAAGATAGTGAACAGGTGATAATAGTCAAAAGAAAATAGCCTTTGTTATGCCTGGCAATTCCTTATTTCATGTCCTGAAAGAATTTAATACAAATATCTGTATCTATTAAAAGTACCCAGCACTGGTGTTATTTTAGTAGACAATAAGGTTGTTTTAATAAGTCCAGTATATGTGACCTAAGTGACAATAAAAAACTGAATTAAAATAAATATAAAAAACGGCATACTAAATAAAATTATGTTATGTCAATAATACCACATCTTTTTAACGCATCAATAAGTATTTTCAGGTATATTTTTACGAGAGTAGTTAAGAAGTTAGTTTTATGTTTACATATATGTATATTGAGAATACTTATATAGTTTAGCGCTGTTGGAGGAAAATTGACATCTACCGTGCGGCATTTTTGAAAACTACCTACTAAAAAATAATAGGCAACACTTACAATTAGTACACCATCCTTCTTGGTTACTAAAGTATCTTCATAATCATAATCTGCGTAAATATAATCATTTGTGTATTTTACATTAGGTGAAGAAATTTTCAACGCCGGAGCACTCATAGCGGCAGATTCGCTACTCCGATTTAATTCTTTGATAGGGCTAAATAATAATATGGCGATACAATACAATTATACTAAGAACTTCAAACAGAATCTTCACGATTTCGCTCAAGAACTGTAATTTGTATACACTTCTATTGCTGCATAAACAATGCAAGTACCTGCTCACAAAACGGACAACACTCAACTGACACCGATGACATAACTCCTTGACTAAAGAAATGTAACATCTGACAGTTATATTAATATATTGTAAAGGCAAAGGCAGATACGTTTTACAGTCTAAGTGGTTCGTGTTGTAAAACGATATATATTTTTTTAAACATAACTGATCCTTATACTGAATATTTAACACTAGAAATTTTAATACAATTCTTCGATGTAATTTAATTAAAAGAGCAATTGAACAACTTTGTGTAATACAACAAACTGTCATACTTTGTATAAATAAATGTATATGTTACATACATATGTACCGATTTATCAATGAAATAAGAGAAAATAATTAATTATCAATTTATTTAATAGCTTACTATTTACGAGCAGATGGCAGCACAGAACTATTAAAATTACAATATTGACTGCACGATATTTTCGAATAATATAGCAAATAGCATTAATTATATATGAATCTAAAAATAGGTACCAAAAAAATCGTATTATGGGCTTGCTCTATAGTATTACTCGAAGTTCTACTTTTCGGTCAGTTATAATTTTGTTTAATTAAAAATATTTCTTTTAATTCATTGACATTAAAAGAATAACATTTTCATTATGAGTGTCTCCGAACTAAAATTCATTCATTCGATAAAAAATACCGGTCATTTGATTAATTACGTTAGCAACATTGTAAAACTATCAAACATATAAACATCACATTATACATAGTACAATAGCAAGTAATAGAATATTATTCATGCAACTGCTCATGCGCCCTTCTCTTTCAAGTCGGTCATAAATATTACAATTGTATAATAAGTAACAATTTTAGGATACGTACATATACATTCTACACTCGTCTTATAAATATTAAACTTTCACCGGTTGACAACCCTCCCAAAGATCTATAGACCATAGTAAATAGAAATGCATTATGCTTTCCTGAGTACTTTGTAGACGAGAGCTTGGAATTTAAATAAAAAAAAGAAGTCTTGTTGACTTGTTCAGATTGTTCTCTCTGCAAGTTACTGTAGTGTGTGTGTGCGCGCGTCGTATATGTTGTAAAAAGAGATGAAGTACTTTTTACACACACTCACCCTACTATTTATTATTAGGAAGAAGGGGCCCATCTTGGGTTGAAATGTATACGAATATTAATAATTCCATATAAATACTGTGAATGTTTTCATCATTAATGAAAGAGTGTAAATTGCATATTTATGTAAAAATCCTATCATAGCATTTAACGTGAACCTAATATTTAATTAAAACACGTCTTGTGCAGTAAAAATCAATGCAGGTGTTTAGGTCGAGTCTGTTGCCGGCATCGTTAATATAATGTAAAATGTATTTGTATGACATTGCGTACTACCTAACTTGGAATGTGTGTGCGTCTGTATACAATTTATAAAGTTGTATATATTTAATTACGGTATAATAAAGCATGCGGGGGGCGAGGCGGCGCGCCGCGCTCTCATATTCCGTATATTGATTGTGTGCGAGGGGGCCGGGGCAAGGAGGGGGCCACGGCGTGCCCCACTCTGTTTTTTACGACACGGCTTTCTGTGTAACATAATAAGTATTTAAAATTTTTGTGAAATGTTTCGGTGTTACTTGTGAAAAATCGGGAAGTCGGAAAAGCGAATACGAGGTGAGAAATTTGTGGAGTGATCGTTTTAGTCAAAATTTCTGTTTTGCCGAATATAATATAAATAAAATTTTATAGCTCTAAATTCCGTCGGCGGCGCGTACCTACAGTATTACACTGTCATACCGCGTACGTATAGTGTTTTTTACGGGCATCGTTCTAAAAATAAGTTGTAATAATTATAATTTTATGTAGCGGTCGCAGCAGAGTCGGTTTTCTGTCGATTTTTAAAGCAGTGAGTGATTAGTGTTTGATAGTGTTTGTGGTGGTGCAGATGCAGGGGGTGATGAGCGACAAGACGTTCCACTTGAAGTGGAACAACCACCTGCAGAACTTGAGCCAGCTGTTCACGACCATCTACTCGTCGTCTGCGCTGGCCGACGTCACGCTCTCCTGCCGAGATGGAACCCTCAAGGCTCACAAGCTTGTCCTTTCTGCATGTAGCCCTTACTTCGAACAAATATTCAAGTAAGTTTCTGTAATTCTATATTTAAATTAAAGCTGCTGTTCGCCACTGCTGCTCCAATTTACGAAATTATTTTTAAATTTGTGTGTTGGTGATTTCATTTAATCTGAATTAAATACTGTGTTTTATGTGTTACAATGTTTTTCAAATGGTCAATATAACAATAATATCAAAAAATACGACGTTATTACAATTAATGTGAAAAAATTGTTAATTTGGTATACAGTTGTTTTATCACATGATAAGAAAAATTAATAACCACATTACATTGTCAGATAAATTAATTTTATTTTACATCATGCTGATATGAGTTAATAATTTTGACATTGTCATTTTGTTTTTTACTCAGGGACAACCCATGTCAACACCCCATCGTGATCCTGAAGGGTATCCCGTTTTCGGAGATTAACCTGTTGGTGGAATTTATGTACAAGGGTTCAGTGGATGTCCAGGAATTGGACCTGCAGTCCTTAATGCATACAGCCTCGGAGTTGGAAATAAGAGGCCTAGCATATGAGGCTAGAGACAATGCAGCACAACTCTTGAATGTAAATCTAGAGTACCCCACATATACACAAGCAGCGCAGACAGCTGCGGCTGCGACACAGCAGCAACAGTCTTTTCAACAGGCTCGCACAGATGTCGAGAGATTGAAACAGGTATGTCATACTTTAAGTTTTAATTAACCATAATATATTGCTTTCTAGGAGTTCATCAGATCTTTCATGTGTATGGAAAAAAAATTTACTAATATATTTAGAAAATATTCCCTGCAATTATTTGTGCATAAGAATATGAAGCTATGAGAGTATATTAAATTTTAATTGAAGTACAATGTACATGCAACAGATATTTAGGTTTATTATAATCAAGGTTGTGATCAGATAACAATTGATGATTCCACGATAGATTAATAATTACCTTTTTTATGCATTTTACTGATTATTTTTCGATTTCTCTTATAAATATTTACCTGGAATATCTATGATGACATTACCTGATCATCATCAGGTAACACGAGGATGTTACATTACCTGATATTAAGTGTGTGTAGTTTTTGAGTTTAAAACACTCCAAGCACACACACAAACGTTTTTGAGTTTAGGGCTCCGACTCTGGCATACACTAGTTTCTGCTCGGCAATACATCATGTATCTCTAGTGTCTCTTGGTTTAAACGGTGTGGGTTTTTAAATATGATATTCCGTTCTTATATTCTTCAGATGTCGTCTGAAGCATTCCAGTCGGGTCATTTGATGAGTGTGAAATGACTATTAAGTTATGATCTGTCTATACACAACATGTACAAATAATATGTTGTAAGCTGTAACTTCAAAACAATTGAATGAATGTGCTTTGAATGAACATTTTGTATTTAATGATTTTGTATTTTAATAGTTCTGTTTCCAACATAGATCTGTGATTGTAGAAGTCATTGACCACACATAACATGCATTGATCAAGTTTTAATTTGGATTATCATATACTAACTGTTACATCAATCTTTTATTGAAGCTTATAAAGCCTGATCAATTTTTGATTTTATATATTTCGTATCATTTAATAATTTCGTAGCATTATATATTATTATGTGTATACATATACAGTTTTTGTCTGTATTGCTTGGTTAAAAAAATATTCTTGATTTACCTAGGTCATAACCATATTAAGTGTGAGACTAATACTTATAATTTATAATGAATATATGTTAAGTGTTGTTTCACTTTGAATGCCTATTGTTTGATCGTATTTAACAAACAGTATGTAATAATAAACATTTACGAGTTATTCATACAGGCCGTGGGTGACATGCTTAATAGGGCCTCTTCAGACATATTTGTCATTTCCTTTTAAAAAAAGCTTGAGCAGGGATGAGTCAGTTCTTAAATATATAAATTTGAGTATCACCGACTGTAATAAATGCAAAATATATTAAATATATTGGAGTAATTCTTAAATACTATTCCAAATCATCATTAGCAGAATTGTTTTCCAAGTGAGAAATAAAACTTTATAAATAAAATAAATTTAAGTTTATTTTAAAGAAAACCAATGGGCAATAGTCAGTTCCTTTCATGACTTACATTATTAAAGATAAAAGTTATGATATTACAAATTTAAAAATATGTTAATTTTGTGGGGTCATTGAACTTTTTAAATTATATACTTCAATTCTGTAATACAACGAGATATTGTTGCTCAATTCACGGATATAATTAACTAAATGAACATAAAAAATTATATGTAGTAATAAAAAAGGTTGAGGACCTGAAGTGAGATACTTTTTTTGGGAATTATTAAAAAGGCCGACATGATATACCACTTAATTCCATACTTATTTTTAAATGAGTACTTAACCAAGTTACATCTAATTTACTTCAGCTGTCTGATTTTAAATTTATCGAAATTCGTCCACGAGAATTTTACATAAATTATAATTGTAGTGTAGTTACCTTGATTATATTACATTTAATTAACCGAGTGGTTTCATATAGAATTAATCTCTAAAGCAAATAATATTTATTTAAGACATTAAACATTCCACAAATATTGAATTGTTTTTAGTAATATCCATTCTATAGCATCTCTTTATTATAATTAATAAATTTATATTACATGCAATATGTTAGATCAGACATTTGCCAACATTTTTTCTTTCACAGTCAATCTCATTTTCATTCTGTATAATATGTATAATATACGTAAAGTGTAATAACGTCGTTTTTCAGTTACACACACTAGTACAATAAAAAAAAATTACATCAATAAATTAAATGTTGAAAATTACATGAACACATAACCGTGACGTCTAATGTAACCTTCTAGTGACTATAAAAATAAATTAATGTTGGCAAAAAATACAGTACAAAAACGAAATTCATGTTGTTGAAAAAAAATGTGTCTATTTGTATACTTTTTTTTCTTCTGGTACACGTGAACCACGTGTGCTCTGAGATCCGTGACTCATGTACCATGGGGTTTACTACTACCCGCTGCTGTGGTCTCGTGATAACATTATATACTAGGCCTGAGTTTAAATGGAATTTATACTAGATATTCCACGTATTTATTTTATATTTAATAAATGTAAAAGAACCACATGAGATGTTTGCTCTACAAGGCTGTTTGTCACAAAAGATGTTTGGTGTTCTATTCTTTCTGTCAATCTCCAGCAGAGTCAGGCGTGTTGGCATAATAATTATAATAAACATTCCATTCTCTATGTACATATACATATTATATTACGCGTATATATAGGTGTGAATGTAAATGTATGATTAGCTATAGGTATATTTAATGTTAATATTAAATTTGATCTTTAACCAATGTTGTTTTGCGATAAACGATTTTATATTCAACCGTTACAGTGTGTTAGTTGGTAAGGCGCGGTGGGTTTAATCATAATATATTTATTATATTGATTAGGTAGGCTTCAAGCTGCGCTTTGGAGCGCCAGAAAGACATTGATTTTGGGTGGGTTTTAGATAGGAAGGTTTTTAAAAAGAAAGTACAACATTAAAGTTATTTTCAAAGCAAAAAAACGTAGCATTACACCTGTAATCCCCGAAGAGGTGGGTAGAGGAGTGTAGCAAACTCACATGAATATTTTTTTTATTATTATTACGTCAGATTCTTTATGTTACATTTCCATTAATAATGATATGTTAGGTGGGTATAGCTCTTTCAAGACAACATGCAATGAATAATTTCCTCGCCCCCCCCCCCTCCACCCCTCCCCAACCCGCACACCGCATCGACTGCATGATTAATCTAGTACTTTACATATGCTACTTTACCGTTAAACTTAATTTTTACCTTTCATACGTTACCTACCTTAAGCCGGATCAAACTTTGAATTATACATTTTATTGCAACCAAAATATATTTTTAATTATATATTATAACTATTTCCATAACAAGTGAATAATAATAATATCCAAAACATTTGCACGTTGAACACTTGGAATGGTATTTATTCAATTTTAAATACGAAATTTGATATAAAACAACCTTTTTATTTACCTATACACAATACTTCAAACTTCAACTGAGTTAATATTTGCATTATTAATATCATTTGTATTAAACTAGAAATTATGTGTGTGTTTGATCGCATCTTTGTTAGGAAATAAAAGTATTTAAATATGTATTTTTCGTATTTCATCAGCCGTCTGACTGACTACCACATAATCACACGGGCTCTGCCCGCTTCGGGAACAGACGGCCGTTTCGAGAGAGAGGTCCCAAAATATTTGATTATTTAATATTCCTATAATATTTCGTCCTGCTATATCGTTCAATTAATTTGTGTCTGTTGCTTTGACTAAATTCTTCACAGGTGAATGTTATAATAAATACAATTTATATTAGCCCTTGGTGAGCGCTCATCGAAATGTTTAGGGCCTATTGAGGGCGAAGATAGTTACGGGTCGCATTCTTCCCGCGGGTTAACGTGCGAGACGAACCCGTACTTTGATCCGGGTATGTTGAAAGAAATGCTATCAGCCAGTAACTGTATTTTTTTTTCAAAAATTACATCAATTTGTCCCCGGTGTATGGCAATACCCTCACCTCCTATTCCATGGGTAGTATGATGTCTGGTGAAACATTGGAGTGCTACACTCCAATGTCTATCTTTGGAGAAACACAGGCATAATTTTATATTTTTATATCATAAAAGTTTAAAATTATTTCTTGAATGACTCATTGCATGTCCGTTTCGGGCACTTTAATAAATAACCTAATGGTGACATTTAAAATAAAAATAAAAACTTTTCCAAGCCGAACAATAAAGAGTATATATAAAGGTGACTACCACGGTATTGCCGTTCTATTTAATGATTTAATTATATTTCTAGGTAGAGCGATGACACAACGCTTATCGGAAAATTTATCGTTAAATAAACATTATGACGACCAAAATACGTACACAGCTATGAATAATACCTATATTTAATGAGACAATTTTTCATATCAGTATGATTTTGTATATAATATATTGCGCAGTAATATATAAATGTATATTATTATACGTTTATATATTGTTAAGTAAATGTGCTCTCCAAGGGTATTTGATAACAGAAATATTATTTTGCGAACAAAATTCTAGCAGGTAGGAGCTTCCAAGAAGGGAATAACAATCTGTAAAGTCGGTGCCCTTAGGTAATAAAAATATTACAAGGAATTTCGTATTGCGATATTCATAGCGGAGGACTTTTTTTTGTATATTATTATTAGAAGGTAGTATTTTCGGTTCGATGAACGAACCGTAAAATATGAATAAGTTTTAATATTGATATAACGTTGAAGGTTTTTTAAACATACGACCGGTTTTATAAATGAATCCTAAGAAATATATTAATTGACAGTAAAAACCTATTTTATCAACTACCTTAATGATGATGCGATGGAAGTAATCTTCAATCTTCTTTCAAATATTAGTACATTTTTAAGAAAAAATCAACTGTCATATTATTATTATTATAGTATATTATTCTATAATTTTTTGTGAACAATGTATTTTTTATTTATATGAAAGGAAATAGTGTATATTTATATATATTTACACTTAATTTTATTGGGATTAATTTATTATATGCTTGTAGTGAATAAAACGTTAAACAATTGTCTAAAATAAAATGCATGACAATTGATTTTTTCTAAAATTGAAATAACCTAATAAGCTTCACACATCAGTAAATTATAATAATTCTGCAATCTACCATAACATGAAATAAATTATACAGCATGTTTGTATATTTTAATGTTTTTTTTATTTTCAACACAACGATATAAAGATGGTTGCAGTGGTTAGTTGTAAAATAGACATGAAAAATTTCGCATTTCATTAATTTCAATCCATATAATATGATTGTTCACACGCTTTTATTTTTTGGTATAGTACGGATTTAACAATCACTTCCGATTATCAAATTACTGTACAGTTTTGGCCGTGAACGCCGACATAAAATAATATTATGAACTTTACAACGGACATAAAAGCCATTTGTATATATATATATATATATATATTTGTATAAAATACTAGAAAATATAGTACTTGTATCTTATAATATAGCTAAATAAAGGAATAGATTGTGTATGACGATGTAGCAAATGATGTTTTAGGTGGTATTCGCAGTTCAGTCACACAATTGGCCAATTGAATAAAATGATGTAATAAGTCGTGATGAGTCAGATTTCTTTAATGGATTTAATACTGCGTGCAAGCTATTTTAACGTCTATTCAAATAGAGGAAATGCACATTTTCGAATGCGGTAGAAAAGTGTAAAATATGAATAAACAAACTGTATAAAGCAAGAAAATAATGGTCGATTATTTGTTCAGTGAACGTTACGACCGTGTGGCGTTTATGCTAAAATATTCAAGAACCGCCTATAATTTCATTATGTTAACGTAAGTTATTTTAATAAGGCATGACGGAGTTTCATTAATTAGTGTATTGTAATTGTACAATAAAGACATTTTTTTACACATCGCATAACGGGAAACAACGTAACTGTTGTAGCATTTTGATACGAACTAAAATTTTATTCGCTGTCAACATGAGAGGAGTCCATTTGAAAATCGAAATACGGCAAAAAAATGTTCACGCCATTGAATGCTGTAAACATAACTATTGCTACACAAATATAAAGTGGTGTAATAACACCATAATATGTTTGATAAAGTGGTAAATAACAGAATAGTTTTGGAATGGATTGTAATGCAAATAAAGATTGAAACATTTTAAAACTCTACGTCATTTGACATCTAACGTATCCGTTCTGTAAATGTTTAGGCGGGAACAGAACTTTTTTAACGTGTTCAGTTGTTTGATGTTGCTGATTCCGGACCGCCATAAATATATTTATTGAAGCCTATACAATTACAAATGTCAGTGATAAAAACATTTTTTTTACTACACTAGCTTGAATCGTTATTCTCCTGTAACGGTTGTTCCGCAATAAAATGAACTTGACGCATTGTATATAGGAGTGCAAGCAGAACGAGACGCGACTTAAGTTGTAATCGTGAAGAAGCTCTTACTTCAAACAGCGCATGGCTTAGGCTCATTACACACTCGAATGTCCGACACGAATCGAAAAAATAAATTAATTTATGAGTTCCCATTTATATCTGGCGTTTTTAAATGCATTAATTATTTTAAAAAAGCTTATAAATTATTCGACATTCTTAAATGTCAAGCGTTTTTGACTTGGTATTTTTAATGAATACACAAATATTACATTAATAAAGTATATTGTATTATTATAAACAACAATGTGGCATGCGATCATGATTTATATGAACTAACCTAAGAAAACGTAACTATTGTACTAATCATTAATCGTAAAGTAATACCTCTATACTACTTTAGTCTATATTTTATTATTTACATAGATTTTATTTATTTTTATCGGACAGGAACATAATTATTTACACACATTTTGTCAAATATCTAAAAACGTTAGAATGTACTGTGTGACTACAGCTTCCTGTGGCTATAATTGCATAGCCAGCAAAGTCGAATCGAATTCTGCATCTCAATTGTCACCTTACGCCCTTGCAATAGAGTTCAATATCATTTGTGAGCGCTGCGAAAAGGTTATGGTATGCGTTGCCTCTGTTTCTTTTAAGGGTCCGTTGAAGCAAAAAGTGGAAAGTTTAATGCCTGTTTAATGATGCAGAACATACTTGCGTATTTCATATTATGTTTGTAGAAATTACCTTGTTTTATATTGCTAGTGAACAATGTTTTAAATTGTTTGATTACATATAATCAATTTATTCGATGGAATATTCGAGAGTAATTAATACGTAGTTGCACATCGGGTGGTATTAATGACGATTAATTATTGTACGATTATAGAAAAAAAATATAAATAAAATAATGGAGAAAAATACAACATATTGTTACACAAGTGTCTAGGAATATTTCGTCAGAGAATTAATTTTTGCACGCCTATTGAGGCGGAGCATGTCGGAACGACCGTACTCTACATTATTTATACCTGCGCTATTACAGAGAGAACCTAAAATATGTATGTTTCTTACATGTAATATGTAATATCTGTAAATGCTGTTGTCTCTACGTCGAAAATATTCTGTTAATGTTTAAATAATAACGGTATGTTGAAAATATCATTTTTAGTACGCGTTACTTTTGTGTTATTTCTATTTGGATATGCTCGCACGTAAAATAAACTATCCCCATTTAGATGTGGTTTTCATATTTAAAATGGAACGTACGTTGGAGACATTTTGCTTTGGCTTATTTTAGGTGAAGGCGAGAGAACCTTTATGAATGAGAGCATGTATTTTTTTCAGTGTTTATAAGAGACAATCGTGTGTGCCATTACGCTCTTGATAATGAGTTTGCAGAAAATCTTAACTGACACCTACTCGTGTGTCGTGCATGCGAACATCAATGAATCTAATTACATGCATGCGATTAAGAAACTCGTATTGATTCAACCCGTACGTTTCTATTTGTGTCATTGTATGTGTTTCTTAATACAAGTTGTTTAGTAATAATTGAGATTCGACTGTAATTCATTAAATTTTAAGCTTGTATGTGATTGAGGTTCGTTTGTCAAAAGTGTGTACCTCTATAAATGTTTACTCTGTGCTGTTGTGGTATCGTTGAGTCTGTATCTGATATAATATAGGGATTGGTTTATACAATTTGTTTGTTGTATATACATTTTAGCTTTAACAACTCTATCGTCATATAGATTTTAGTTTTGTCAAGTCTCACGCTTCTCAGTGCGTGTGATAAACTTAATAGGTATAAAGATTTTACTTAACGAATGTAGTATCATTATGTAATTGTATGAAAAATTCTGTCTCTCCAGTGCGTACGCAGCCTTATTGCACTAATTTGTAACAAACCGCATTAATCCTTCAATGCGTCGGTTCGAAGGATGTGACATTAACGCATATGCTACCGATATCAAACAATACTGAAATTATTCTCATCAACGTTATATTGATTATGGGTTCCGCACGAGTTTATTTTTGAAAAATTAATGTGTATCGTTGTACATGATGAAATGAAACCAACTAGTGCAAAATCTATACATGTAAATTTTTTAAATATTAATTGCTACTTCAAAATAATTTTTTTTCAAGGATTTTTTCTTTGTTAGCTCAAAACAAATATATCGATATCGGTAAAAATTGATGTGTTTATGATTAATATCCTGGATCAAGATATACGTTGCTTGAAAGGAAAGTTTTATTTCTCTGAAATCGCGAGCACCACCGCACGCAACAAGCAGTGTAGCCAGTACAAAGTTGAGTGTGACGTGCCTACCTACAGACGTCCACGCCGTAACAAAATCGCGAGAGCCTCAAGTGGCAACATTATAATGGCGGGAAGTATTATTCATTTAGTTAATTACAACCGTACCGAAGGAGTGACTATTGTTATTTATATGATTACGATCTATACACAATTATTAATGTATTCATTTGCATGTGTGTGTGCGTATGTATGTAATTGTATATTTCGTGTTGAATTATTTCGCTGTGAAATACCTATCGTAACAGTAAATTAGCTTCGTCTGGAAATTATTCAAATTAAAATACTTTTCTATTAAATACAGAATAATATATTGCGATATAGAGTGAATGTACACATATCTGTAGATCTAAAGTAGCTACTGAGGTAATGGATTTGAAGCCGTATTGCTCTGCCTAATATTGATTAGGATGAGGACAGAGACATGATGATAAAGACATTAATTAGATTAGAAGCACGTTAGGTCTAAATCTAGATTTATCTGACACTCGGTGCTCTCTGGAAACCCTGTAAAGGACCTACCGTAACGGTATAATGATGTTAGTAGTACTTGTTACATCGTAATGTTTATTATAACTGCTTTTTTCCGGATGTAAATATAGCAAATGGGTTTATTGACCTCTCAATATTACTTAATCTTTACTACTAAAGGCGCTGAACTCAGTCCCGTAGGCTTCAACATCATCTTGATCCTATTTATCATTTAATTGTTAGACACGAGACCCGTCTCAGAATGGAAAGGTTCTAGGATGTAGTCTATCATACCACGTGCCTAAATGCGGGTTGGAAAATTTCGCAGTACTTACTAAACATTGACAGATATTTCTAAAGTACAATCACTTGTTTAATCGCTATATGGCAAAAGACATTTGATATTAACTCTACTCGTATTTCTAACATAGGTGGCAAGATTCCTTGGACTTTTTTATGCATTTTTTTACTCTATATGTATCTCAATTGTGCAGCGGTATAATTTTATTAATTGAAATCATTATCATCATCATGACCCTATTGCAGTCCACTGATGGAGATAGGTCTCACATGAGGGATTATGCCCATAAACTAGTGACCGACCGAAGGTTCGGTTTCGGTTTCGGCCAGTTTCGGCCAAAAAATCTAGTTTCGGCCTTAGTTTC
>DWTO01002769.1:0-13465 GCA_018244755.1 Jemadia pseudognetus
CGTAACATTACGCCTGTTATCCCCGAAGAGGTAGGCAGAGGAGTGTAGAACACTCCCACAATTCACCAGTTACGTTTGTCACAACTGTGCTTATGTTACTAATTATATCTTTGTACATGCGACCACGGTGTGGCAATCGACCCAGATGCGTTCGTCGTTTTAGATTTCCATCATGTTTTTAAATCTTTAGTTTGTCTTTACAAAATGTTGTCTTTACAAACAGCAATCATTTCCAGTGAGCCGATCAGGGTATATTTTCATTCGTTTGATGTTATTTATATTATTGTTAACAATGATGCAATCGATCTCCATTTTTTGTGAAGCGCTAAAAAGTTGCAAAATTTTGCGATATTTATGCTTAAAATGGTTTTCGACGGTACGCAAACTACTGTGTTAATAGTATTAAGGAATTTAATAGCATTCGACCGACAAGTTACAACCGACCATGTGGGTACGATCTAATATGAATAGCCTCTGGAGGACCGAAGTTAGATTGAGATGTAGCCGCTTGCTAACTCCTCTGGGAGGTCGGTAATTGGAAATGTTGTTTGATTAATACTGAGATTGTTATTGTTGCAGACAGCCAATGGCACATTATCAGGTTGAAACTGTCACGAGGCTGATGTACACTCATTACGATTTTACAATTCTGTAACTTTTGACTGTATACATTACGTACCAAATGTGGATAGTATGATAAATATGCACCCACGTAAAGTATGCTTACATTTGAAGTAAATATGGCTACCTAACAATTCACAAGTTTAACTCGAATATATATGTATAAACATAACTGTATATAACGTACCTATGTAACACACATCACAATTATTATAACATATATCATTTCATAACACCTCTGTAGTAATTAGAACTAAATCCAACCAAATTAATACAGATGCGACTGACTAATAATACTAGGCAATAATTCACAGAATTCACAGAATCTTAGAAGACAAATTGCTTCGATACTAAATATATGTCTCCAGTACGTTCTAGGTAACAATAATTCAATAGCAGCGTCTAGCTGGAATATATTCAGCGTGCTTTATAGACTTTGAAACTGGCGAACTGTGTAATACTAGCGTCGTGCTAGCGGCGCCGTCTGTTACTGAACTAAAATTGTTATAATATAACTACTTATGCTTTACAGTGTTATTGTGTATGTACATACTGCCTGTGAGTAAGTAATCTCTCGTTGGTCGTTTGGTTGCGAGCACAACCGACGATCAAAAAGTCCCTGGGTTCAAATCCTCGGTACTATTTGACTTTTCTAACTTAGATTTTCTAGTAAAAATTTTCTAATAGTAGCTCGCAATCTGGATTTGTGATCGATGTATGGCAATAGCGTCACCCCCTATTCCATAGTATGACGCAAATGTATCTGATGATACGTGGAAGTGTATAACATCTCCTCAGCCCACCTCTTCGAAGATTACATACGTAATATTTATTTATATATTTTCTTTTGTGATTTGTATCGTCCACCTTTTTTACTACACAAATAAGAAGAGAAAGTATCTGTTTAATTTATTAACTTTTAGATATTCAAATTTGTCTGTATTTCCAAGTACTTAGTTTGTATTACAACATTGTTTAAAATCGAACAAATTTATATTTTTCATTATCATCCCATTACACCTACCAACAATTTCAACCAACAAAAAATACACATAGGAGCATCATTGAAACATAAATTACATTAATATCACCTGGCATAATCCACGCGGTCACGAAAGCGAGCTTCAATTCACCTTGCAACGGACACATTCATAATCCTGGTATAACATTCACCGTAACATCGCACACTTAGTTAATAATGCAGGGTTCTGCAAGACTGGTTGTTATAATGTAATTAGGTTCATAGTATGATATTGCTACATGACGTAACGTTTTGGTACAACTTCGTTCCCAAGGCGTTCTAACTGAATTAGAACACACTGCCTACCTATATTATTAATTATATAGATTTTCTCTATAGCGGTAAACAGCCGAGTGTGAGTAGTGAGGTCATTGTAAACTGATTTTGGAAATCCGTTTGTGGCAAAAAAGTAATAAAAAGGCAAAAGACTGGTATCCTTTAAAATTATGTGTTCAAGGGACGTTGAGCCAACATCAAGAAAGTACTTTTCTAACATTGCTCTTATATTCAAAATATTGGTTCCCGGTCACAAAACCTTCAACTATTCGTCGATAAGCATCCTTCACGAAAATGGCTCATACCAGAACCTAAGAGATTCCCTTAATCGAATACCTGATATTGTGCCCTGTTCAACCAAAGACCAACTACACATCCTCGAGCAAGTTCTTGTGGAGATTGTTCAAGTTCTGTTTATATTTACCGAACGCCCGTCTTCTCTTGTAACATCATTAATAGCGCGGGGAAGTTTGTGAACTCGAGTTTGTGAACAAGTCTGTGGAAAAGCTCGATTTAATTTACCGTTGTTAGTCGTACACAATACCTGCGACCTCGTGTGTAGTTGCCAAGTTGTCAAGTGGTTTTGTGACAAAGTAATATTGCTCCTTGATTAATTTGGTTTTGAATGTTTAATAAGCACACTATGTTTAGAGTATTTTGAATTTAAATATTAGCAATTAAATTTATAAAATTACCAATTTCCGAACAACGTTCGGATTCTTCTCTATAATTAAACATGTTCTCGATATTAACTCGAGGGAGTTCCTGTCGAGTTTGTTCACGGCGTGTGTTTTCATTTATTGAACGCCCATCTTGACTTGTAAGATCATTAATAGCATCGAGAGGTTTGAGAACATGTCTGCAAGGAGCTCGAATTAATTTACTGCTGTTCTCATATACGGAATTTGGGTGTTATATAAATCTTTTCGCGCAGTATAATATACTACATATAATTCTTCTAATACCCTATGCTTCTGATGTGCTAATTCTGTTTTCATTGATTTCAATCCTTTCTGGATTTTTTCTATTTTTTTCCTTCCTCCAACAGATCTTCGTAGTTTGACTTCAGAGTTATATTTTGTGCTGTATTTTAAAATAAATGTTATTATGATGTATTATAAACTCATAAATAGCAATCAGAAGTTTGTGAACTTAATTGTGGTAGAACTTAGCACAATTTTTAGATTGAGAAATAAGCTAATAATAACATTAAGCAATTCACCAAATTAAAATAGCATCTCGCAATATAATTACGTCTGACCCTGAACATGCTAGATTTTCACGGTGACCGTTTGTACCTGCACGTCACAAGAACACGTACTTTCTATCGCGCAAAAATATGTTTATTAATTTTTTTTACTGTATCACACATGCTTTTATAATCAAATAAGTCTTTGTGAACGCGATATAATAAAAAAAATATCGCTAGAAAATTTTAACAACGTCTTATTTACATCGAGCTTTCTTGAATGGAGCCCTCATTATGAGAACCTGAAACTTTTTCCCTGGGTAAATAATTTAACGATTACCGAATTTGATCTCCAAGTTCTGCCAAAGGGAATTCTAGGAAACTCGTTATTATATTCTCGGTATGGTAAGGAGGTTTATATGAACCGCTAGTAACGGCGGAACTCTGAAAGCATGAAATCGGTGAAGTACTAGGTTTCCAGTATTTTTAGATCGGTTTTCAGTAGCATTCCGTACTGCATTTCACGTGAACCATTAATATTAAATACGAGTATTATAACATTACAAAATTGAAGCTCGATCGATCGAAAATTGAAGTTCGAGTAAGAAATATGAAATTCTGCAGTTTTTGCAATACCGTAATAGTTTCGATAGGTTTTATTTGTATGTTATGCACATTTACAAGGAAAATTTTTGTCGATTGCTGTTTCATGTATCTATTATATATTATTACTCGTTCTCGAGATAACTATTATAAATTCGATATTATCGTTTAATAATGTTTTGGGAGTGTGCTACACTTCTCTGCCTACATCTTCGGGGATAACAGGCGTGAAATTACTTTTTATCGTTTAGTAAAATAAACATGATGTATTTGCTTCTCAAAGTTTTGCTAAATTAAATAAATCTTTCATATCCTATTCTTTACTTTGGTTTTCGTATAGCTCACTCTACATGCAAATTGTTTCGTCATTATGTTAAGTAATACATAGATTTTGACAGATGTATTCTAAGAAAAGTCCTATCCCATGTAATCTATACAAATAAGAAACATAATCGTGAAGCGGATGCCTAATTTCAGTTATATAGGTCGTTTCACAATGTTGCGATTTATATGAGAAATAAACTGTAAAGTGCATTACGCGATTGCTGCAATAATTCACTGGGAAACGCTATTTGACCGCTGGCGGGCGGCAATGTATCATTGGCTCATATAAAAATGTCATCCCCGCAATCCTGCGTAGTGCCAGAAGCAGTTTAGCGTTTTACAGTTAAAAACTGCGATTGTTTTAAGGTTGCGCTATTTGATAAATTGTATGGAAGTTTTCCGTTTAAATATTTAACTGCCACAAGCGTAAGAATATAGGTATTACAGCAGAAAGTAGGTAGCACGGCTGCCGATCGAGAAGTCCTGGTCCTATAGGATTTCTCTAGTTAAAATTTCTAGTGGTGGTTCGGAGTCTGGACGTAACGCCCGATGTATGGCATTAGACTCAATAACTAATCCATGATGAGATAGAAACGTAATTAGTCTTCGTCGAGTCGATGGCTGATCAAGAGTGATCAGCCATCATGGCGAAAGGATTAGTCGCAAAGTCTAGGGTGCGCCGGGCAGTGTATGTTCTTGATTAGACATAGTCGGCGCTCGAGGAGGCTCGTTCCATGCACGCCACGTAACTGTTGAAATTGTACGAGTACCTACAACAACCCTCTCGAGTGTAGTTTACTAAAATATTACCTATTTACAGAACTAAAGGTCACTTTGTAAATGGGTTAATATTTGTTTCATAAATCGTTAAAATTGGACACTGTAAAATTTGCAAGCAGTGTATATTTGAGCTGCAATATGAACGACCGTGACAAGACCACGGCCAGTTTCAAAGCCGTTCAGACAAGAATGCACTCGTGTTATGTGTGTAACTATGAATATTTTGCCTTAATACTATGCTTTAAGGCGGCGCTCCTGAAAATTATTATGTTACATTTCGTCCACCAACTCGGAGGTTTGGGGGTTCCATTCCTGTGACGACGCGCTTCTGACCTCGCAAAGTTATGTATGTTTTAAGTAAAAATATTACTGTTTATAACGTTAAGGTACTTGAACTTGAGTCGTGAAGATATTAGTAAACTAGTAGATTGCAGTCATAAGTAACCTGTAGACTTGTACTGCTGACCTCAGAGGGACTATAAGAGTAAATAAATCCAGATTTGTAACTATGTATTTAATGGTTTTTTATATGCCATGTACACCAGTAACCACCGGCTTCGCCCAGAAATTCAAATTGTATTAGTAACAATTACTTCACGATGTATGTACTCGCAGGGTTCATAATATTTGAAAACAATACATTGCGAATAAAGTTGAGGCTAGGGATATCAAATATTTTATTACAAAATAAAAGCAAGTCCTATTCCATTTATAGTACGTATTCTACAAGTTTATTGAATGCAATTTTTATATTATCGCATGTGGGTCCATTAACAAGTCAACACTGTTTAAAACTGGGACAAGTCGTATATGGATTCGGGTACTCTCGTATTTTTCTACATATAATAAAATGTAGCTTAGGTATATGTAGTTTTGGTAATCAGGGTATTTCATTTTAATCGCAAAAAAGAACGTGACTTTTTAATAGTGAAAAGTGTAATAGTAACAGAATAATATTCAAGTAATTAAGTATTCATCCCATAGTATTATTTATATTTAGTAACGGCGAAAACTTTAAATTTTGGTGTATGGCGATAGGTATACCCCCTAGTCCTAGTTTATTCTTTAAAACTATCAAAACACAAGAAACAAATTATTAACACAGTTTGGTTAAAGATTTTATGTGTTATAATTGGCATCACTTGGTTTAAACTTATAATATGCATTATTTTCTTGCACTGCGCTGAATTTCAAGAGCGGCTATATGAAAGATGCAGCTCAAGGAAGGAAATGTGGGATGAAACCGAATTACACGCTCGGAACTTATGTGTGGGCTGAACACGTGTTACTAAAAGAGTAATGGGCATTAATATAGATGACTATAAGGCAGCCTGGAGGAGGGATGAAAGATGATGTGAATAAGAAATGAACATCTAGACACGACAGCTTGTACACATGGTGTATGTTTCCAATCACACAATGCTCGTAATCTCCCTTTACTTTCTTAGTGCAATCAAGTCTTGTTCTTTTCGATAAGCCCTAAAATTATACTATTTGTTTGACGAGATTGAATGTTGGCCTTAACATTCAGGCTTCGCTGGGTTGGGCTACCGAGCTGAAAGAGTTCAACAAGATTGGAATGTCAATGTAGTCTGGGAGAAAAAAGACCTTGAATTGGTAGTGTATATTCAATAAATGAGAAGAAGCTACGGGAGTTTATTACACTCCTCTGCCTACCTCTTCTGAGTTACAGGCGTGATGTTATTAGTAGAAGAAGAAGTTACTTAACCTCTCGTTAAATTAAATTTGGCCTTCTGGTTGTCGTGAAGTATATGGAAATTCTAAGTCGCCTTGTGAATCATACGAAGCGATAACTTGTATACCCGAAGGTGGTTGTTTCGAAGCCTGTACGTATGCCAGACACAGACATCATCCATAGCGCAATTGAAAAAGTGTGTAAAATCTTTTTTTAAATGTTAGTAGTTCCTCTCGCTATCTGACAAAATCTTACAGTAGGTACATTAAAATATTAACATATAAAAATATAGCATGTTATTTTGTTCTTGAATTACATATTCACGCAAATTTCTCAGGCAGCCTATATTTGAGCCGGAATTCTACTATACCGCCACAGCGGAAGTTTCTTGAGCTGTTCAAACCAAGATAAACCCTTATTATGCTCATAACTATTTCGTTGAATATTTTGAGAATACCGCACTTAGCTTATGTTATTACGTGTAGGCTTTATCGAGTGGTATTTCAAAATGTTTTCTTTTACAATGTCGGCATATTACTTGTTTCGTACGTAGCCTTTGGAAATTAACGACGTTAATATAAATGTTAAAATATTTTATTACGTATTATAAATTAGTAAATATACACGAGAATTTGTATTCAGTATTTTTTTCTTTTCAGATGTTTGTTGATAAGTCATATTATTATCTGCATACATATTTCGCATGTTATTTGTGAAAAAAATACTTCACTACGCACTGCATAAGGAATAGTTACTATATCTTACTGTTATATTACTTAAAAGTTAAACTCACTTTTCGTAATACTAAAAGCTTCATTTCATTAGACTATGCAAACTCAGCTACGAGTATCATTCTGTACACGACCGGTCATTGATTTTCTTCTCCTAAAACCTCTACTAAAAAGATGTTTACACAGCCCTAAAGTCCCGAATAATACTCCAAGGCGAATGATATCAATATTTAACATCAATTTCGTCTCGACGTCGCTATAAAAAATGGAATTTAATGTACATACATTGGCACTATCGAATAATGTTATAATATGTCGAAGTGCCCGCGCCATTTTATATTCTACTCAATACATTACTTATATTTTTAACTTATTTACTGTCTGATCTTACACATATACGGGTATTTTGATATAATAAAACGTAATATCACACCTGTAATCCCCGAAGAGGTAGACAGAGGAATGTAGAACACTCACACGTTTCACCAGTTACGTTTACATCCTACTATGGAATAGGTGGTGAGAATATTGCAATACACCGGACACAATTTTAGATTCCGAACAACTATCAGAAAATTTAAATAAGAAAAAATCAATATTGCCCAATCCGTGATTTGAACTCAGGACCTCCCGGATTGGCAGTCGTGATTTCTGTTTTCAAATTTATTTTGTATAGTGCTGATATTATTCAGATATATATAATGCTGTTTTACGCAATTCCTAATAAAATATTCATTTCCACTTGAATAGGAAAAGTTTTTACTTGTCTAAAGGTTGTTTTCTTTTTATTGTAGTCTACAAATACCTACAACCTTCTACATTTGCCTTGCGTTACTGAAGAAAGCACGAATGTAAGTCTTTTTCATTTAATATAATTTAATATTTAAACTTTTAATTACACAGAACTAAAAGTTACCTGCCATGATTAATTCGCAACTTATTATTAAATTGCTTGCCTAAGTTTAGGAGGTTTTCAAAGTTAGTATAGCGGTGTGGCGATGCAAGCGATAAGCGAAGCTATGAATGTAGAACAAGTACATCAGATCTATAAGCAAACCAGGGATTGGCACTCAGTGATCTATGCCTATCCCGTAAGGGACCCGGATTGATGATATAATAATAGTGTGAAACAAATCGAACAAAGCTCTTGATAAAGTGATCACCACCAAATAATCAAGGCATTCATACATACATAATTATCCTCACGCCAGGTCCCTTACGGGGTAGGCAGAGAGCACCGAGTATCAAACCACTCTATCCTTACAGACCTGCCGCGCCGTCTCCACATTCTTCATTTATTATTCAACGCATTTTTTAACAAATTATTACCTGTAACATCAACATTCTACGAAGCCTCTACCGATGTATAATTTTATTTAAGAAATATATCATATATGCCGTTAGTGTTTATTAATTACATTCTACTGCAACTGCTACAACAGTAAACGCAAGATTACAACAGATGTACAAGATTTCAATAGATACATTACATCCAGAAGATTCTCGCTTGTCTCTACCGCTTATCAGACGTCGCCTTGTACAGAAGACGTACAATCTGTTTTATGTAGAGTTCGCCCTTATTATATTCTACTCGTATATCATCCGACACAAAATCCTTGGAGTGGATTGGCTTAGTGATATAAAAAAAAGTTAAGAGTAATCCGCTTTGTAAACATACATAACAATAATTAGGTTTCGATTTTTTGTCTTTGTATCATATAAATGTATTTCTATGGCATATGTATATACTCGTATGTTTTGAAGTTGTATGATGAACCAACATTTGGCGAGATACATCAAAACGTGTTTAACTGAGCTCAGACTAAACTTCCGTTCTGTTCGAGATCAAATACGAATGGATGTACATGAATCGATAATAATATAAATATCGGCCGTTCTTATTATAGCATTAATATAAATAAACAGATTATCAGCCTTACTGTTGGTCACTTCAATAGACGAAAGAAACCTTGTTTTCAGTGTTATATATACGAATCCAGTATCGCAGCTCATAGAATATTTGGTAGAAGAATCTTGTAAATAAAAACAAATACAATTAAAGCTCATACTTATTTATTGTGCGCTATAACCTCTTACTCGCAGTAAACACAGAGTAGACTGACCGTTGTTGCAATAAAAAGTTTTATTATCTCTGAAAGCGACCTCCGCATTAAATATTCTATGACATGGCTGAGACGGCGAGCCTCGCTGGATGCACATTGTATTATTAACCTTAATTGTATGCATTAAAGTTAATAATTGAAGTGTACTACAGTAACTTTGTAGTACACGTTGTGTTATTCATACCCCGTAATCAGATCTCAAAGTTCTGATGTATATTAATAATTAAGAAAAATAAACCCATGTATGTTATCGCGCATTATGAAACCAGAATCAGAACCTGACAATCGTTCACAAGTATAATTCATTTCATAATGCCTAACTGATACAACAAGTTTAAAGAAGTATGAGTACTCCCCGAAAAGTGCGTTGAAGCTATTTAAAGAATAATGAAGAGGCATCTACTAGGCAAGACTTCTATTGATGTTTGTTACCTACGATGTGGTAGATATTATAATCACTTTCAATCAGGCGAGATGGTAGATAAGCTCTCGACTATTAAGGACAAAATAAAGTGTTTATAAAGAAAAACGTGTATAAAGATAACATCAAAACATTAACTTAGAGGAAACATAAATTTTCCACCCGAGCAACGCACCAGATAGTACCAACCATTAATAACTCTGTTGACGTGTGAAAGTTGAAAGTTTCTGTTTAAATTTTGTCCCTAATTTTATCAAAGGCGCATTCACTATAACTTTGCTTCGTTAAAACACTCACCCATTGTAAAGGAGGCTTTCTCTAAGGATCCCTTAAGAGGCGGTTTAAGGGAAAAGAGGAAACCAGGTAAATATAATCGGAAACTTCGATACAAAAAAAGATTTAATTTCAGCGCTATGGGAAAAGACGACATCGACTTATCTCAGTTTCAAGAGGGTAGTTTTTTTTTCATAAATTCATTCTAAGTGAAGTCTTTAAGGGGTTTTTAAGAGCTACAGAATCTTAGCGGTGATGGTTTAGAAAAATACGGTTAAATCGCTCATGACAAGGGTCTGAAGGTTGAATTCCGGATACAGATTTACAATACTAGTAATGCGTGGTTTTGAATTTTGAAACTGAGATAATATTGGTTATAACGATGAAGGAATACACCGTGAAAAGGCGAGCGCGTATTGGTAATCGCCATGTTGTTTTTCATAGCGTAAATAATTTTTTTAGTATGTATAAGAAGGGGCTCGAAACAAGATAATAGTATTATATAACACGTTCAAAATATTTCTTTCATACAAGGGCACATTGTTCACTTTGCTGTTTTCTAAATGGAATTTCAGCATGCATGCTGATGAATTTATGAGATACTATACTTCACACCTTTGAAAGTTTATATTTGCATAGATATATTATGTACAGATGCAGTAATTAATTAAATAATTTCATTACACATTTTTATAATCCTCTCTCCTCTATCCCTTAGACCACATCATAAAAGCCCGCTCAATGGCTGTTAGGAACGCTCCAGCGCTTATAGTTAACAAGCCTGATTTTCTTTCCGTCTCACATATAATTTCTAAGGAAATATCGTGTTTCTTTTTAGTGTGAGGTTTTTTGAAAGGGTTATTCCTAGATGGTGGTGGCTGCTTTTTTAAAATTCCATATTCGTTACGATGCAAAGAATAAAAATGGAGGAAAACAGTACCCCATGCATTTATGTATTTATACAATTGATGACGTGCTGCGTGTCGGGACGAAGTAAGAACACATTAACCAACGCTGCACAATGATATAGGGTGTCGTAAGGGGAGATTAAACCCGTCGAGATATGCCTAGACACAGCTAGATATTCTGGCCACCTATGGGCAGCAGCAAAAGTGGTACGCAAAGCTGTGACCACCGTGGGATTTATGGGAATAACCACTCCGGGAAGAATATATCCAGCAGAGGACTGCAATATGCTGATGATGATGATGATGACGATGACGTTTTGATTGTACATTGTACATTAGTATTTTCTCGTTTTCATTCAGCCTCATCGCATTTGTTACTTCCCCGGCCATCTAAGTCTTTTCTGTTTTATGTGTATACTGTTTTTCCTCCGGGTTATTTCCCAACTACTGCAATAATCTCTTGAAGCAAAATTATACTGTACTGAAAATTCGTAAATTTGCAAGTTTATTTAAATGTTAGGATATATTGCTAATTTCGTGAACGAAACAGCAAGAGTTTCCGCACCAATAGAGAAAGATAACAAATTTCGAACATTACAAAGATAATATTTCGTTATTGTATTCATATTGGGCCATTTGGCTACGTGGGGCAGATTTGAGCAGCACATTATGGCCAAGACAAATTAGTTCATTACCTTATTTAACAACATGTACTTACCAACGTTGGCAGCGCTTCCTCACCCCCCTGTGTCGTAGATAAATGTACGGGTTTGGCGATTGTGTGTCAGCTAAACGGGCTCAAGATTAACTGGTCGCGTTACACGGGTTTCTTACCTCCATTCCGTTAGAGGTGCTTTGTTCTATATAAACTATTACGACCCTGTTAGGAGTTGGCAACGATGCTATGGTGGTTAATGTATCATAAATGCCGTGGAGACTTTATGAGTCTACAGGAAAAGTTTATGTACCTACAATGGGATCTGTGCGTATTTAGATGGAGCCATGATAGATGGTCACACCAAAAACACTTGGTTTATTACTCATACATGTGTTTCTATGGACTGTGCTGTAATGGCATAGTATTTTGTCCATGCAACTTTACTCTCAGTTTTCTTAATAACCTTTATAACTCCATCATAATCAGTATCATCAGTGCTGTCCAAATCTACTGCTAAACATAGGCGTCCCTTGAAGGGTTCTTGCCCATAATCACCATGCTGGGCATGTGGATTGGAGACGACGCTGCCCGTCGGCGGCTGGCGAATGTAGTCGTGTCTAAGCCTGCCGCGCCATACCGCGATCTGTCCATCTACGAAATTCCTCTTACGACACTCTGGTATCAAAGCTTGAGATCGGGGGATGTATTCTTCCTCCGCGCCGATACGGATTATGTCTCCATCGATTGTAATTGCTACCCATCATATTTTATTGTAGAGACCAATTATCACTTTGTCCTTAAAATTAATAGACGATATTTTTACATTTTATTTATAGAAACTGGTTAACAGATTGGTCATACATACGTAATGAGTAGAAAGATTTTCAAAGGCAGATAATAATTGTATATAAAATTTTGACAGCATTTATACCAATCAAATTTAGCTTAACATTCATTATTGCAAATGTTTAAATGACATTTTTAATGAGGTTGTTATTCATTTGTATCTCGATCCGTATCGGATACTCGTAAGTCGTTAATGATGGTGAAGCTATAATTATCTTCATCAGATGTGAAGCACGAACCATTTATAAGGTAAACGGAAAACCACAGTCAGAAATCTTTTAAAAAAATATAATGCTAAGGTAATCGAACACGTGCTTCCAAACCTTGCATTTAACCCAGATATATAAAAATGAGGTATGAGGTTTTGGTGGTAAAAGTGGATAGATTCTAGAGTTTTATCAAAGTGAAAGAAGATTTATGTAAAGTCGTGATGATATGTCTGAAAATTTATCCAAAACCTGAATAATTATGACTATCTGTTAGAGTTTAGAGGTTTCAATAATGTTTCGTAAAAACCCTGAAAATAGCCTATTTCCATCCGAAAAATTCAATCTTCAATTCATTCGAGAAGTCTTAGAAAGATTTGTTTACATTTGTTCTCCAATGGATTTGCGATCGGGATTCAAAAATAATTTTAAATGTTCTCTCTACGGAGTTTCTGCCTTCAGAACAAAACAATTTAATTAATGGTAATTTCATTTAACGATTGTAAAACGATACTTCAATCAATTTGGCAACTCTATAAATGTACTCGGAACCGAACGTGACAAATGAAATACTCATTCGAACAGACATTACACAATTACGTTGATTGATTTAATTATACACGTTTTAATTACAGTAAAGGAGGCGAGATGGCATAATTCCAAAATAAAAACAAATTGGTAGTTTTTATGACGATTATTGTACAGTACTGGTCGCTGTTCGACTTCGTTAGCTCGGAAAATTAAATAATTTTATAGAGACTTTTATTGAGCGGTTTGATGCTATTTTTG
>DWTO01002770.1:0-13464 GCA_018244755.1 Jemadia pseudognetus
TTCTAATTTAGATTTTCTAGTAGTGTCTCGGAGTCTGGATTTGTGCCCGGTGCATGGCAATAGGCTCACCACCTATTTCATAGTGAGATGTAAACGTAACCGGTGAAATGTGGGAGTGTTCTGCATTCCTCTTCCTACCTCTTCGGGGATTACAGGCGTGAAGTTACGTTTTCTCTTTCTATATTATCATGTTTGACAATCTTATTATTTATATGTTATTTCCGTTTCAGAATCTTGGTATCACTAGCAAAGGATTTAAGGAAAGACTTCTATCCATACTTTCCAAGATTCCTTGATGTTCTAATAAGTTTACTGAAAACAAAAGATGCAGAACAATTGGAATGGATATTAGTTTGTTTGGCTTTTTTGTTCAAGATCTTGAAGCCGTATTTAAAGAAGGATATTGCATTGGTATTGAAGAGAATTATCCCTCTTCTGAGTGAATCTCACCCACAGTACATTAATAATTTTGCAGCAGAAAGCTTTGCGTTTGTGGCTAGAGATATTCACGATAAAAAGAAATTTATAGAGCATATTCTTAGTTATTTACATAAAAATGATGATGTAAGTAATCCATATTATGTATATGTATAATATTATTATTGCAAGTTATATCACTTAGATCAACAATGTGTACTATTTGAGTTTGTACACATTTATTTATAACCCTACCACTATTATTCTTTATAACCCTACCTATATAACCTAATATTAGTATAATGTAGATTTTTTTTACATTTTTTTGTATTGGAAAATCTGAAATTTTTGTTTTTAGTTGGTAAGATTAACATTTAATTTTTGTTTAAATTTTAATGTATAGCAGTCCCAAGGCAAACATTCAATAACACATATGTGTTTGTTTCAGGCTATTACTGGTTGTGGTCATCTCATTTTTGAGATTTTCCGAGGTGTTGGTAACAAATTCCATAATTGTGTGGAAACATTTCTGCCTCTTTTACTTCAACATTTAAAAGCAAAGACAGACCACCAGGAAATACTTTTCAAGGTTCTTACACAAACAATTGAAGACTGTCTTCATACAATCTCACACAAAGAATTTGTAATTTTCTGGGATAGTGTTTTAAAATATGCAAGTGAAATTTTGAAAGAAGAGAATGACAGTAAAGGTTTGGAATATATTTTACGTTTAGCCGGTCAGATAGTTGAACATCAGAATGGAAAATACTTGACAAATCCCCCACAATTTGCTTTGCTACTTGTGAAAGTAATTTGTGAACAATCTTCAGAAAGTGTCTTGGAAATATGTTCTCAAATTGGAGCATTATTACTTTTATCTCCAAACATTACATTGTCACAAGAACACGCTGGAATTATTGTGAAAGTGCTGCTTCCATTGCCATATCCCAATATATTAATAAACTTTGTTCAAAATGTTATTGAATATTCCCAGTTTGATATGCACATCCTCCCACCATTCTTGAAATTTGTCGTTCAATCAAACCTTGATGATCAAGCCATGTGTGCATTATCAAAAATATGCCTGAAGAAATCACCATTGTCCAAAAATGGCCTGAAATTATTTGAATGGGTTAAGTATCCACTGGATTTTGGAACTGGATTACCTATATTGTTGGAGCATTTTGAAAAAGTATTCAGTGACAGTATTGAAGATATTGTGCAGCATCCAGATAGATTAATTAATGTATTATTTTGTTTGCCACATGTGGAGAAACTTGATGTAGGTTTTTGTGTTGTGCTATTGAGTCAACTTGTAAATGGTCTTTTGAATACTTTAATAAAGTATAAAGTTAATGAACCAATAGATGAGAACAAATACGTTTGTGACAGCACTCCATTGTCAAGATGTATTAGACAGATTATATTTTTGCTTACAAACACCATAGAATGTGCCATTCATATAACAACTTGTAAGAAGTTAAAAGAAATATGTGATATAGATTCATTGTTGTCAGTTATCCTACCTTATGCTGCAAAACCTAATTATCTAGTTGCATTGCATTTAGTTGATTTATATTTGACAGCATATGAGCATGAAAATGGGTTGACTTATTCATGCCTATCATTAGTAGATTCCTATCTTAGAACAAATGTGTCTTCACCTTTCCATATTGTGAGTATGAATAATTGTCCTAATAATTTCATAAATAAAAAATGCATATGCAGTATAATTCTAATATGAATATTTCTTCTTACTGTTTTTAGGTTCGTTTACTCACTACACATATCTATAAACAGTTTGAAAATGTAGAAGAACTTAACAAAACAGCATTGGACATTGGAGACAGTGAAAATAAATTTTCAATTTTCAGTAAATGTTTTTCAGTTGAAAGTATTTCACCATCTATACAAGATTACAGAACACAGCTTAATATATTGCAAAAAATGACGTTTAATACTACACAATATGAACTAGCAAAGCAAACAGATTTTCGTCTATTTATTTTGGATTATATGCTTGGAGTTTTGTATATCAATTTCAAATTACTATGGGAACCGGTATCAGAATTTATAGCTGGATTTGGAAATGCGTTATCTACTGACGATTTTTGGCCATCTTTTTATAAAGCCCTGGAAACATCATTTTCAAATGCGAAAAGCGACATCAAAGTATTTCAATTTGAATCCGATATTGAAACTGATTATGACATATTAAAAAGTTTGTATTCAGAATACAATAGCATTTTAGAGAGACCAGATGTATACAATTACAGAAATTTAATTCTAAAAACGATGAACAATTGCATTCAAGTGTGTGAAGCAAGAAATAGAGATGTTGTGGTTTTATTTCTAAAATTCATAGATGAAGAATACAAAAGAAACGATTACACAAATGCCCTTAAAGTTAATATTGAAATACATGCTAAAGGTCACATGGAAGTGGAAGCTGATACTGACGAAAGTGATGAATTACGTGATGAACTCGTAGATAATGAGAAAGAAAGTGCAAATGGAAAAGAGATATTTAAAACTCTCATAAATATAATGCAAGTTTTATCACAGTTTAAAAACCCAAGAGCGCTGTATAAAGAAGCAACCTTTTGGGACCTCTACATGGAGTTTTTAAAAAATAAGAATCCTGGATTACAAAAGTATGCTTTGGATTGTATATTGAACTATAAGAACAAAAATCTTATTGCATATAAAGATAATTTACGTAATATGGTTGATGAAAAGAAATTCAAAGATGAGATAACTCAGTTTCAGATAACTGAAGATTCCCAAATTATTCAACCCGAAGACCGCGAACATGTTATCCCAATTGTGTTAAGAATTCTTTACGGTAAAATGACATCTAAATTAGGTGCAGATAAGAAAGGTGGGGGTCAAACTAGAAGAGCATTGGTAATGAGGTATTTAAGTGGATGTAAAGAAACAGAGATTAAAATGTTTATTGAAATGGCATTCTCCTATGTCAAGAAATACATGACAATGGAGCCAAAGGAAATATACAAACACGTTGAAAATAACTTGGATTTAAAATCGGTTATGAGCCCTAGCAAACTACATAGCATTCTCAATTTATTTGATGTCGTTCGAGAATATTTCGGGGGTCATATAAGTAATCAGTTACTTTCTCACCTCTTAAAGGTATTCTATGCTGTGTGTTCCAATATAGCGAGTGTATTAGATCAGGATGACAAGGTCCATGTAGGATATATTAAGGTTATGAAAAATTTGAGAACACTTGCTCTAGTATGTTTGCGGAAATTATTTGAACAATTTGAAAAATATGAATGGAATAAGGATGAGTTAGAAGTGATTTTTGGTACTTTGATTTGGCCTCTAATTCCCAGGTTGCATGTGGAAGGAATACATAGTCCAACAGCGTTATTGAAGTTATTTAGTGCATGGTGTCAAAATCCAAGATACCATGTTTTACTCATAACATCGTCAAGTGATGGTAAATCATTGAGTGCTTTACCTGCTATTTTTGAACTCTTGTTAGCCCCTAAAACAAGCCCTGGGGTTGTGAATGTTATTTTAGATATGATTGAAAAATTATTGACCTTGGCGATTGATAATGAAAATAGTGAAATGCCAGCAATCGAGACCTTTAATTTAATTAGTGTTGTAGACTCTGACACCGAACTCAATTTTGGTAGTAAAATTCTTATACCGCATTTATCTAGTATATTGGAAGTTATGAAAAGGCGAATTGCTAACTCGGCTAAATCAAATACAGTTAATAAAAGAGATCTTTTGATTCTGTCTAGAATAACAGAAATAGTAAACACGCCAGAAATGTCTGATGAGTTACTGAGTTTACTTTTACCTATACTTGTTAAAAAGATTTGCATGAATATGGCTGAAGAAAATATGGAACATGCTGTTACTACGATCATTAATCTTTTGGGACATAGCAGTAATTCCCAAGTGTATATTAAAAATATAGCCGTGTTGTTCAATAAGGTCAATTTAGTTGAAGTAAGAAAACTTCTTATTAAAGCACTCACTTCCATTGCTGACAACGTAACAAAAAATAAAGAACAATACACAAACATGGCACATATTATAGAAGAAATGAATGCATACAACAAGAGATGGATTGAACAACCTGATTTCGATAGAAGATTAGATGCATACAAGAGAATTTACGAGATGTTCGAAAACAATGAAATCGGAATTGATCTGCTTATTTTGATCGTTAATAATTGTTTCTATTTTATACGTACAGAAAAAGATATTGGATTACGCGATAGTGCTGGGTTGTGCTTGAGAAGGATTCTTCCTTCGTTGCTTTTAAAGAATCGGTCTGCGAACGATGGCTTATTCTTAATACGGGATACAGTTCTATCATTAATATCAACCGGAATTAAAGATACGAAAAATGATATTTTGCGTAATGAATCAATAACATTGCTTGGGGAATTAGCAAGGGAATGTCCAGATGCTGATGTCGTGCTCTCGGATTTATCAAACCTGGTGAACAAGGAAGATAGAGAAGTGGATTTCTTTGAAAACATGTGTCATTTACAGTTACATAGACGCGTAAGAGCGCTTCTGAAATTCAGTAAAGTTTTTAAAAAAGTAATAAAATGCCCGACGCCGAGAACCTTAACAAATTTCATATTACCGTTAGCTACCGTTTATATATGTGATGAAAAGTATACTGATAAAAATACTTTGATAGATGCGTGTATTGAAGTTATATGCACTTGTTGCAAATTATTACCTTGGTATCATTACGAGGTCATTTTGAAACTCTATTTGAACAAAATGCGGCATTCAACGGACCATCAGAAACAGTTGACTCGTATATTAGTCGGAATAATAGATGCTTTCCATTTCGATTTAATGAAAGTAAAAAACATTGAGTTGCCCAAAGTTTTAACGTCGTCATTGAAAACGGAGAATAAACAAATCCAATCAATGGAAGATGCAACGAGTATAGATGATACAGTTGAAAAAACCGACGAAGCAGATGATAAAGATGTTTGTGAGAAACTTGATGATATTGAAGGAGAATTATTACAGGCTGACGATAAGGTAGAAAACGAAGAACAAATAGCTAAAGACGAGCCAAGTGTACCCGCATTTGACCGAGTTACAATAGCATCTCCCTCAGTGGCTAATAGAATTATCAAGTCTTTATCTGCTGGTCTTTTACCGCAGTTGAATCGGTAGGTAGTCTTTTTTAATTGTACTGTAGTTCTTTTTTGTATTGTACTTTGCATTTATCTGTTTCTCTGTCTTCAGTTACATTATTATCTGTGTTGCCGAAAGTAGCACTTAAATGTAATTTTCCCATTTGAGTGTACAATTAAATAACAGCGACGTAGAGATTTATTAAATTTCTGCTCCTTTATTTATAGAGCAATAGGAAAGTTGACGGAACACGAGGAATCCCACAAAGTGAATCGTCGTCGCACCAGTCTGGCGCGTCAGGAGGAAGATATGCTGCGAGTGCCGATAGCGTTAGCTCTCGTAAAGTTGCTGCAGAAGCTGCCCGGAGACTTACTCAGACATCAGTTACCAGGGTGTGTTGAGCCTCTAGGATATTTTACATACTTACCATCTAAACTTACCCATTTAAATTTCTTGAAAACTGTTTTATTATTAAACATCATCTATAAAGCTGACAAAACGTATTTCAAGGTACAAAAGTTTTGGGTAGTCACTAATGACCTCAATTAAAGAAACATGAACTTAAGGTTTTATATTGCATAATATCGTCAAATATGTATATACACATTTAGAAAGACAAGTCCTTATCCACACACATATGAATAATCTTCTGAATGTTAAGGGTAAATTATTACTAGTTTGTAAATATTGAGGTCTGACCATAACGCTTACCTCTAAATTATTTTATTTCAGAATTATTATTAAGTTGTGCTCTTTCCTAAAGTCGCCTCTAAAACAAGTTAGGATCACAGCAAGAGATATAGTGAAGAAAATAATGATGACCGTTGGCACATCTTATTTGGACGTCTTCCTGGGAAATGTAACTATGTTACTTACTCGGGGTTTCCAAGTGCACGTCCTAGTGGCTACAATTCATACTGTGTTAGATGCGCTAAAGAGTGACTTTAAACCTGGCGATATAAATAATCACCTTGGGGACATTCTCGATGTGTGCATTAATGATTTATTTGGGGCGCTCTCAGAGGAGAAGGAAGTCGACAAGCTACACTACAAGACGCCAGAAGCGAAACCTAGCAAGAAGAGTTACGTGACCTTAATGATTTTGGCTCAAAACATAACAGAGAAGTGTTTGATAAATTTAATTCTGCCTTTCAAAGATGTGTTACAGAAGCATCATTCGAAGAAAATAGTATTGAAGGTACAAGAAGCATTAATGCATATTACAAGTGGTTTGGTCATAAACAAATTCATAGATATCGAATGGCTGTTTATTTTCCTTCACGGTATCGCATCTGAAAGCATACCGCATTTAGTTCTAGGAGCTCCGAAGAGAGAGTTAACTGAAATTCAAAAGGAGAAAATGTTACGAGCTAAACCAGATTGTTTTATAATACCCGAAGCGCCTAAAAGAAATAAAGAATCGCAAACGCGACACGTTAAAACTTCATCGAAAACAAACGCACATGTCTTGGTCGAGTTTAGTTTGAATATTCTCTATGTGATACTCAAAAGGGAAAAAGTTCCGAGGATGGATTGTAGAGCGTTTGTAGATCCCTTGATTCCTTTGCTAGTGGATGCTTTGAAAAGCGATAGCGTGAAGGTAGCAACGGGTGCATTGAAATGTATAGGTTCGTTATGGACTATAAGAGTCAGTACGCCGACTTTGGAAGAAATGGTCAGAGATATTGTTAAGACGATATTTGCTATGTTGCATAAGTATGCAACATTTGAAATAAGCAAACAAAATGATAATTATCATTTAGTGCGGAACGCTTTTAAGGTAAATTTCAAAGTATTAAAAACAGTTTTGTTTAGTGAAATATAAAGTCAGATAGAGCACACGACTCGTTGTGGGTAGTAGCTGAGTGCTGTAACATTAGCGACATGGGATATGTCAACAATTTGGTAATTCTGTTTCGCAACTTCGTTCAAATAAAACTACACAATTAATAATTCAAAAATGATTGACATTGTTACACACATATATTATATAATTTTTTTTTAAATGAACCTAATTCCATATCACAAATGGAGAAATGAATTATGTTTGTTATATGTATCAAAATATGACACGGTTATTTATCCTCATTATATATAATGTATAAATATTTCTTTTTGTAATATTTAAGGCTGTTACCGTTCTAATTCGCAATGTGAAATACTACACACTAGAAGCGGACCAACTAAAAACACTGCTTCTGTATGCTGAGCAAGATTGTCAGAACGATGAGTGGCAGTCCAATTCGTTTTCTTTGCTGAAAGCAATTTTAGAAGCAAAGCTAGTATCAACAGAGTTGCACGAAGTCATGGAGAAGGTGTCCAAGATATGTATACTGAGCGAATCTACTAGATCTAGGTAATAAGAATTCATAATCATCATTTTATTAACCTCTTAGGAATTACCAAGGTTCATTTTAATACTACCAACAAAGCAGGTTTGCCCATTCCGGAGATAATTTTTTTTCTATCGAAAGGGCAATATAGTGTTGTGGCATATATGCCTCAGTAACACTACTCTACTGGGGATTGATTCGGCGTAAAATATGGTTACAAATTACAATTATGTAATTACAAATTAAGTAAAATTACAGTGGATAAATGACATTAACAGACTAATAAGGTGGCTTACATTATTAGCATCACATTATAAACATTGAAACAACATTTATGTATTAATAACATTAGCAACTACAATCTGTTCTGATTTTTAAAACCTTTTAGGGACGAAGCGCGAGCTATATTCTTAAACTACCTAACCCACTACTCGCCGGGGAAGCGAATGGAGAGGTACATACAGTTCTTCATTGCACAACTGAACTATGAATTACAATATGGAAGAGAATCATCGCTCAAGTTCTTGGATATGATCATAAATAAACTACCTGTTGTAAGTATCCACATTAGTAACAAATATTGTGTCCAATATTTGTGGAGGTGCAGTCTGCTTTATAATCCTATGCAGACACTTGATGAAGTATTAGAATATTAAGCAATCTTATAGCACATAAATATCTGTCCAATATAAAAAAATACATTTATCTTAACTGAATATGGATGTATGCTGATGATTCAGTGAGTATATGTGAACTGTTTGTTAAACCATTCAAATATAGTAGTTAGTAGTCTTAAAATACTGTACAACCGATAAAGTGTCATAGATATAAGAACACGGATTGGCTATTTTTGTCCTCTTTCAGCCCCAACTCGCCAAGCACAGCGCCTACATGTTCCTTGCACTGGGTGCTTGTATGGTCAATGATAGTGCACCAGAATGTCGCTCGGCTGCTGCAGATTGCATTGAGACAATGTTGAAGAAGTTCCCTGCTGTGGAGAGACATAAGCTTTTTGATTTAGTACTGGCTTTTTTTCAAGATACTCAGGTGAATTTTCTTTTTTATCTAGAATTGTTGTTCTTGTTCATGTTACAATTTTGGTACATAAAAGAATTCTTAGTTGAATGTTATTCCTATTTATTCTTAACCTATCTTATCTATTTTAATCTTATTTTTTCTAGCCAATACATTTTGAATTAGCAGCTCAACTTAGCATCCGCTTTGTTAATGTTGAAGTGGAAGAATTCAAAAGTCGGCTGCCCACACTCCTTTCTTTAGTTAGCGGCAAAATTTTACTACTCAGCAACAATATTACCGAGGGGCGTTTTGTTAAAGTCAACTTACAGCAAGAAGAGAATAAGACTGATGAACAAAAACAAAATGAAAAAGATCACAGTTTGATTCAAATATTAAATTTAATTGACTCGATCACAGTCCATTGTGCTTCAACTTTGAAAAATAAGAATTTTTCGAGTGATTATGATGATATAGCGCAGTACTGTCAAGCTTTATTGGCATATCCCCACGTGTGGGTTAGACTAAAGTCAGTCAAGATTCTAGGGCAAATTTTGACTGCAGTAGACATCGCTGAATTGGATCTCATAGCAAGACAGAAAATAGAGTGTGACAGAGGGTTTATTTATTATGAAACTGACAACTCTTTCAGAAGCCTTGTGCTTGATTTGTGTGCACAGTACACTCCCAATGTTTCTAAAGATATGGCAGATCAGGTATAGTTATTATGTACTAATATCCAAATATACATACTTATCCTTAACTTTTTATACATAAATTTCTTCTAAGTTTTCTGTTTGTCCTTTGATATAAGGAAGATTTTCTCATTTAATTTCAGGTTACATTAGTAATTTTCGAAATAATGAAAATAATACATTCTATGTCGTATTTCAAATTATCTGGAAAAGAAACAGAAGATATCAGCGACTTGGAAAGTAGTGGGAAAGTCAGCATTCGATGGTTATTATTTAAAATGAGAAAAGCCATTAATGCTGAAGTAGCTAAAGCACCTGCGTGTATGAATATTGTAAGTACTATTTTAATATTTAAAGTTAAATATCTGCCTAGTGTTTGTTTGTGAAAACATCAATATTTTAGTTATACTTAGCCCTACTGCTGAGTACACCTTTGTTTACTTTTGCAAGGTATTTAAGGCAGACATGTATCTGTCAATATGTTCATCTCGTGATATTCTAACTTGCAACCCAACCCAACAAGTTAAGTTCCCAACAACACATCTGACGTTGATGCAACGTCACTTGACTTCAATGTAATAAATGTATTTAAACGTTTTCATCATTGTCAACCTTTTTATTCATTGCATTGTTGCAAATAAGTTTTTTCTCATAATAAAGCATATTTGAAAGTCTGTTTTTCTGTCTGTGTGCAGGTGAGTTCATGTCATGCCCCTTAGATAACACAACAATTATGTTTGGCCAAGTTGTATAGATTTTACCGGGAAGTATAATTTTACCGGGAAGTATAATTTTACCGGGAAGTATAATTTTACCTTTATAGTACTCACTATTATGGCAGAATTTGAATTCTAAACCCAGATAGAGTGGAAGACAGAAACTCGGACCAGTAGGCTGAAACTGATATATTATAAACAATTCTATTTTTAAAATACCTGCCATTTCATTACAGTTTCACTTCTGTTCTAAGATTTGAGCCACAGCGGTGTCTGGCAGGAAGTCAGTAAGCGTCAGTACAACTAATTCTACTTCACTATTTTGTTTCAAATTTCAGCGTACTGCAATTTTTACAACATGGCTTCACGTCATCAGCTCTCTGGAAAACGAAGACCTGTTGCAAGTTGTCGATGTGATCCTACCGCCAATAATACGTGAACTTTCCACGGGAGATGCAATGGCTCCAGCAAGCCCAGTGAAACAGCTTGCAGGGAGGCTTGGTAAAAAGTTGCGGAGAAAGATTGGAGATATAGAATACAGTAAGATGGCAGCCGAAGTCCAAACCAGGCTGAATATTAAGCGAGCTGAGAGAAAGAAGGTTAGTTTTTTTTTTATTTGACGCAATTATAGTGACGTTGCTAAAAACGGTACTATTCTACTGTTATTGAACTATTCTACTGTTGATGAAAATTTATATTAGGTATCAACAAGCCTTCTAGTGTACATTATGACTCAATATTTATTATGTATAGTATCTACCTTTATTAATAAATCTGTTATGAATATCATATATTATAATATTTCTTGACTGATATTTTGCCCATTTAAAAATAAGTGATATTGTGGCATATATTAATTTGACGTTTCATTATGTTTATAGATATTGCTTCAAGAAAAAGTCCACAATCCTGAGAAGGCGGCTAAAAGAAAATTGCAGCTCAGAGAGAAGAAGAAACAAGCTAAGAAAGTCAAATTGGAAACGATGCACGGGAAGCGCCCCCGGGGCAAGAAGCGGAAGGCGGAAGATATTGATCTTGAGGAAGAACTGTTGAGAGACGATGAATAGTTTTTATAAAAAAAAAGTGGAATGTCTGGTATAAATATCGAGATCGAATGTGGATGGCTCTTTTTTGATATAACTCTGAGGTGTTTTAAGTGCTCCATGTCATGTTTTAATAAGGTTCAGCAGATGTACCGGTCAAATTTATTTTCCTGGCTTGCAACATATTATACTATAAATTATGCTGATACCTCTAAGACCATACGAATGGCTTATTTAACTAAGGCCTTATTATGATGTAACTGACAAAGTATGTTCGTTATGAACGATTGTAAATATAACTTTGTTTTGTACAGTATTTAGATAATGTTGGAAAAAATATATCTTTCATAAATATGTTGTTGTTATTTCTTCAATCTTAACTATGGACCATTTTCATAACATCGTATTTGACATGTTGACTCCGTCAACCAGAATGTGTCTCTTATAAAGTTGTAACATACAAAATGTAGTTAGGGCTTAGCAACATCTAGGAGGGCTCCGGTGCGTTCCGTCGGAGATCCCGGAGTCCTCCTATTAGCGCTGAGGAAGGCCACCGAGGGGGTTTTAGTGCGGTAAAAATCCCATATAACCCGGTATCTCTCCCAGGATACCGGGTACCTTTTGAAGGTCTCCCCCGCGAAAAAAAAAGGTGCAACTCGGCAGTCATTGACATTGCTGATCACTACCGGCTGTTACATAATCAAGATTTCCCTTTGCACCCGACACCCGTTCCTCTGGCAAGTTTTATGAAAAGTTCATATCTTTCTGGAAGTTCTGGAAAGTTCATATCTTTCGTGCCTGAGCACGTGCGCGAGTTATGCAACTTTTCTAATTTTGACGATGTTCAAAAGTTCGCTGCGATCGTTGACGCGTCACGTCACGATAGGACACGAAGAAAATAGAAGACATTACTAATAGACACTTGTATAATAATAAGGACAATTTTCATTGTGGTACAATAAACTTTTTTTACTCAACTGTAAACATATTACTCATAAATATGATAATTATCAAAACAAATCTTGAGATTATATGGAATTCAGTTGGGAGAAGATATTTCAGCAGTCGTCGGTATACGAAACAAATCTTAACGAAAACCATATTCTTTTTAAAAACCGTCCAAGAATCATGAACTTATGAAAATTACTTTGATTCTAATAAATTCAATCATCTGATTGTTCACTAATTTCCAAAAAAGGATGATTAAGAGCTAGTATTTTAGAATATTATACTTTTCTTAAATATTAAGAGTTTTAACCGGGCAATAACAAGAGTTGATGCGTTGAATGCTGTAATTGCTGTCCATAGACTAAAATATAAAGCTTAAAAGAAATGACATGTAGTCAACTACTAGTTTCCAATTCACATTTGGAAAATAGTTGCCAAACAGCTGTAAGCCTACTTACGAATAGAAGTTATTTCGGTATAAATTGAAATTTTTGCCGCCTGAAGTGAAATAATTCATTATAAATCAGTCGATTTCAAATAACCAGTAGTATATATTTACAATTATAAAATAATCTATGTTTTAAACATTAACTTGTTGCAAGGAAAGTAAAGGAAATGATGTTCAGAAAACCTACAAAGCTTTGACTTCTCCTTAATTTTCTGTCATTTCTGTCAGTGTGCAACCTGCTAACCCACACTTGGCAAACCAAGGCCTTGTCGAGATGCACAGAAGTAGATTATAATAAACATTAACGACGTAGGCATTAAGTATTTTCGTGCCGCGGACCGTTCATGCCTCGCCATGACATTTTCTCATTAGCGCAACACCCCATAATCAAATGGATATTAAAAGAACCATAAATCAAAAGCTTGGCGGTGTCAAATATTTTTATGTCACCCGTACGGAAAAGCAATAGATAATATTTAACATTTTTTGGTTTACTTGTCTTTTTGAGAATAAAATATCTTTAAACCTACTTCTGTTGGTTTGAAAGTGTATTTTTGAAGCTTAACAAAATTGTCTAATTTAGATTTTCTAGTGGTGGTTCGGAGTCTGGATATGTGCCCGGTGCATGGCGATAGGCTCACCACCTATTCCATAATGGGACGTAAACGTAACCGGTGACACGTGGGAGTGTTCTGCATT
>DWTO01002771.1:0-13464 GCA_018244755.1 Jemadia pseudognetus
AAATTCCTTTAATTCAGATATTCTAGAAGTGGCTCGCAATCTGGCTATACGGGCAGTGTATGGCAATAGGCTCACCACCTATTCCATAGTGGGAGTAAACGTAACCGGTGAAACGTGGGCTGTAGCTGCATAAAGCCTGCAGGCAGAAGCTGGGTGCGGCGAGCCGAGGTCAGGGCGCGGTGGTGCTCGCCGGAGGAGGACTATGTCCAGCAGTGGACTGGGATAGGCTGCTGATGAATTCTGAAGTTCAATGCTACTTCATACTAATACACAGAAATGCCATGATACAAATTAATAATCAATGAATATGGGTATTCAGAACCTCGTGACGAGCAACACGAACGGTGAACGAGAACAATGCAGTCTTCGGCTAGCGGTTGATATAAAAAAATGGATGATAGAATTTTATATGGATCAACTTGCGCAGACCCATTGAAATGTGCAAACATGTGCGGAGGCTGTGGCGCCGCTTGTGATCTCAGCGCACCGCACAGAAACATCACTATGATTTAATGTACGACGATAATTTCTAGCTCATAATTCCTGTGCCAAATATTGTGCCCGAGATCGTAACGAGTTTCTGCACGTCAGTTTAAATTACAGCTGACGCCGCTCGCCGCCGCGGTGGACGCTCCGCTGATTAGCTTAGATGTAATAAGATCACAAGACGTTAGGGATAAACAATTATAAATATGTTATAGTTTGTAAGTATCCGGAGACGAGAACAAAACAAAACAATATTTATTCTACTTAATAATGTAAGTAATTGTTAACATGTTGGACAAGTTAATTGAAACACTAACTGAGATAAGAGGTGGATTTAGCAAAACGCACGGTCGTGATTCTGTTCACTTGCAAGCATATTTCTATCGTGTTAGAGATACGGCGTTGCGTGTAGCCATTACAAAGGCATCACGACGTTATATCCGCAGTGAGTTGTGTTTGAGCCGTAATGAAAGTGCCGCGCCTGTGTGCGATAGAGCGCAGGCGGCGGAGCCGGTAGTCGGGCGAAAACAATATTAAACAGCGTAAATGTAGGCAATGTCATTCACTATCTGACAACACGAGCAGTGGGTAGGCAGACAACTTATTAGAGTTCCTTGGTGGATTGCGTGGACGCGTTTACGGTCGCGGTGGCGCTGTGGGGCGGCGCGCTGGGTGGCCGCTGCGCCGCACCGTGCGCCGCACCGTGCGCCGCACCGTGCGCCATGCACCTCCAATGGATTAGCATTACATTTTGCGTCACTCTTTCCAACTGAGGATTTATCTTAGTACGTCGGAGGTGCATAGAACGGGCGGACAAAAATTACTTATATACATCTACTGCTCTCTACGTATATTTACGAGTAGGTATATATATATATGCGTGTCATTTTGGCAATAGACTAACATGGAATAGGCTTTGACAATTACAACTTAACAAGTGAAACGTGAGAGTGCTACACTCCTCTGCCTACCCCATGGGGTACTAAATTCATGATGTTATGTATTCCCTTATTTTCGCTTAAGTAATCTTATCGTGTAGATTAGTAACAAAATTATTGCGTATTTAATAAAATATAGGAGACAAGAGAGAGAACATTAGGTGTAGCGATCTATCATAGTTCGGCTTCCAATAAGCCCCGAGAATATGAATCAGCCGTAATATATAACGCGGTAATAAACACAAACAATTTCGAATTGTTGTATCGCAGCAACATGGCGCTTTGTCTGGGATATAAACTAGGCGCAGATAATTTCTGTTGTCTCTATAGCGACTGGTCCCATGAGTCAGCCGCGTTGTCTAATTCCCCGCTAAACGCGTCACAGGCCAGGCTCACAGGTACACGGTGCTTTTAACAATACCTTCACAACGCACTGGACACAAAATATCAAAATATTGGGCTTTCATTAATATACTGTGAAAAGTAACATTATAGGTTTTAATATAATAATCCAAGTTGTTATGCTTTTAAACAGAAAACTGTGGATCGATGAATATCAAATTGTCATTGACTGCAAGTAGGTACCTATATTGTGATCGTTTCAAGTTGCGGTGGACGCATAATGATATGTATTCAGGCTGTAGGAGAGATGAAATAAATAAGATAATTACGAGGGCAAGATTCAAAAGAAGCGAGCACAGGTCACCTAAGCTAGTAGATAATCGCGGGAGCTCGTACCTGTTGCGTCGCGCGCTCCTTTCACGGAACACTCTTCTTGTTATAGAGAGCACAAGACACAAAGCGGGTTTATCTGAACGCATTATGAGAGGCATCTCCGCTTCAGATGGCGCGATAATGTTCGTCGTGGACTCACAAAAGTGCGCGGCGAGCGCGTCACGACGCATCAGCCAGCCCGCGCGCCGCGCTGTAAGCTGATCTCGAGCCCAGCGAGTTGACCTTTGTGCGCGGCGCGGCCGCCGCCGAACGCCTTTGTCTCGGCGCTCGCTTGTCAGCGTCCTCTCGACGAGGAACTGTTGTCTTTCCCCGAAAGAAAGTGGGTAGAGATATCGACGCGAGCATTGTTCCGAGTGCGAGTTAATTCAATATAGTGCTGCTGTCGATCGAACGCCATTTTTGTTGAGCATTTCAATAGCTCTCATTGTGTTCACTGTTTAGAGCTCCGGCGGCGAGCAGGTGTGTGGAGAGGTTCGGCGCTGCTCGCTCGCCCGTGGGTTTTATTCAGTGAAACTATTTTAGAATATATTGAGTAGGTTATTTATTTTGTTAACATTTATAACAGGCTCTGTATCCTTTCTTAATGCTAGATAACGAGTTATGGTATTGCGTATACCTTTCAGTTTTAAATGAATAAACTTGTATTGGGTCGATCCCAAAAATTTCACCATTAACACAGCAATCGGACAGAAAGTGTTACAGTGACGGACTGAAGCGAGTTAGTGAACTGTTGTGAACAATAAAACGATAAAATTCCGAGGGAGATTATCGTTTCTATGGTCACCCGTTTGAAATGAGTGATGAAGAGGCGAGATGTGTCATCGGAAATATATCGGGAGAGCAGCATGTTTGTCAAACGCGGGGTCTTTGTGACGACGTGAGACCGTCGCCTCGGGCCGTGGCCGCGCATCCGAATAAAGGCTTATTAACTTCATTCACATGCTTATGAACACGGGTCTTATCTTTATAGAAATGTAAGGTAACACCTTCATACCCGTACGTACGCAGCCTCCTTTTAAGGAAACTTTTTGTTTAAGGCAACACCGCTGCATCAGCATAATGCGGGTGTACGTATGTTTTATAATCTATACGTGATACAACACACAGACACAGTAAACATTAGTGTCTGTGCATCACTGTCTTCATTTAATAAACACCCAGTAGCTATATCTGTTTTGAGTCCTGTGAGAACGAACCTCAACAGTTGAATAGTGATACCTAAAACCGAAAAGAGGACAACTTTTGAACGATAAATTGCAGGCTCCCATTGTCAATATATACCGATTAATCTGTTCTTAAATCTTATTACATTATTATGTACTAGAGGCCGCCCGCGACTTTGTCCGCGTGGAAACCTTACCATAACGTAACAATATTATCAACCTGATAAGTTTGGTAGTTTGCAAGTATTGCAAAGCCCTAATCATAGGTCTATAGGTATATATGCCCCCGCTCCCGCTACCGCTTTTGGCGCCGCCGTGCCGCTAGATCGCGTATACAGTTTTCAGAATGTATCTATTTTCAATTAGGAAACGGGTAAGCTGGCCCGGCGAACTTCATGTCGCCTTACGACAAAATAAATTCTCGTTATTCCCGTGTAAATCCCGATCCCGCGGGAACTCCGGGATAAAAAGTAGCCTCTGTGTTTCTGGGTCTTCAGCTACCTATATACCAAATTTTATCGTAATCGATTCAGTAGTATTTGCGTAAAAGAGTAACAAACATCCATTCATACTTACAAACTTTCGCATTTATAATATTAATAGGATATAACATTACGCCAGGTCCCTCGCGGGGCAGGTGCCGACTATATCTTTTCTTATAAATTTTACATAGGTTCTTAATCTAGACTCATGTCCCTCTATGTCTTTGTCTAAAATATTACTTACTGACTGACATCACTGGCCAAAATATAGTAGTCTTAAACATCGAAAACGTCAACAATATTAATTCTCTTATCAGCCTTTCATCATTCCGACACGTGCACCACATGTAATGCCCATCAAAATAACTAATTATACATATATACTTAACTGCATAATCATTATGATCCTGAGCGCTCTACCTGTACACCCTGCAGTCGTTTAATTGGCAGAACGTGGCCCATTTTAATGTAACGGGCAAACGAGGTGCCATTAATTAATCCTTACATGAAACGTGGAGCAGGGGGCGGCGGCTCGCAGATGACGCGCGGCCGAGGGCCACCGGCTCCACAGTTCAACTCCAACAGATGGACCAATTTAGATCGTGTCACTGCGCAGTCCAGCGCCCGCCAACCTTTCGTAACGGCGCGGCGGCGCACGGGAGCGGTCAGCTGGCATATTTTTTGTACATCGCTCTATTGATAGTCTCTCGTACCTCGCTGACACACATGTCTTCGTGTTGTTTAACGGAATATATTTATCTAAGGAACATACAGATATACTTAAATATGTGTATGGAATATGCTCCTCTGCCTGTTCTTGCAGCGATGAACAGATATTATGTTAGACGGATTAATGAACGTGGAAGAATCACGTCAGGACTGAAGCGATAAACTCCCTTGGCATTCGGTGATCTGCCTGACTTTATATTGTGTACGCGAGTAACATTTTGAAGGTGCCTATACCCGCAAATAGATACCGGGTTGTGTGCGACTTTCACCGCACAACTCTTCCAGGGGCCTCCTCCAGCCAGCAGACAGTGGGCAGCGGAGCGCCCCGTTGCCGTTATATCGCGAGGTCCCTGCGTGCCCTGCCTGTCCTATAAGAGACCTCGCGCGATGCTATAATATAAAAAATAGCCACATATTGACTGAATATAATCATTTCACAAGTTCCGTATAAACATTGTACGTCCGCTCCGCGTGTCAAGGACGTCAAACAGTGATCCAGGTAGTGCGATACAGCTTGTATGTGTGCAGGCGAAGGTAAATACCAACACGACACGTATCAGATACAAATTACGATTTGTACACATCGCTATCAAGCATGTTACGAAATACTCTTTTCCTACAAATGTGTATTTTTTTTCGTATACAATAAAGCCTTAATTTTTAGCCAAAGAACTTTACCAAACAGAGAAAGATGTTGGCGTGTTGGCGCAAATACAGAATACATATATTGTTATACATATACCACTATACTAGACGTATCTCTACCTGAGATTCACATACTGAAATAAACAAAAGTGGTGTAAATTTGCCCAGTGGGTATTTTACCTTGCATTAAACCTAGAAAGAACCGGAGTAGAATGCTTTCAACCTATTCCGGGAACGATCGCTTAAGGAATTTAAACAGCTGTTTAATTTCGCGATTAAAACTCAACGTATAGTCATTTTAACATGTTTAATATTCACATAATTCGGTCACGCGGCCGAATATGTCGCGTGGTCGCGGCGCGTCGCGCGGCCGCGGCTGCCTCTGTGAGCTACGAGGTATTACATGAATGTGTAATCAGAGAGTTTATTGATCGGCGCAAGATTAACTCCAGTCCGCATTGTCCGACTCGACACGTCTTAAATTTTCCCTTTTTGTGCCAATAACTTAAGGAATCCACGAATTAATTTTTTTCTTCACCTCCATGCACGTCTCCGTTTATCAACCGGCCGAAAGTTATGCGTTTTTGCTGTGCGCTTTCGTAACCGCTTCTCGGCTGTAAATCGTCGTGCTTTATGACTATCTCTCGCCTAAAATAGGATTTGTTTATGCAATTATGTACTTGATATTGTAAATATGGCTTGTTCGATGTCAGTGCATTTACATATATGTTACACTTGTCTTTGACTTAAGGAGTAAATTAAATATTTATTATATCAAATATCATCGCGTACGGCTGACGGAGGAGAGTATGCCCACGTTTCAAAAGTTATGTTATAGGTCCAGCTATGGGATAGGGAGTGGGCTTATTGCCATATATCGGGCTCAAATCACGACTCTGTGCTAGTACCAGAATTTTTTAACTTAAAAAACAAATGAAAATTTGTTGATTAAATACTATGTATATTAAATACTATGCATGTATAAATTTGAAGTAACACTTAATACTAAAATATGTTATAACGTATTAAAAACCCAACGAAACTGCCACATGAATGCAAGCGGAACCATCTGTGTAACTTTTGATTCCATTATAAACTGTATTATACACATTTGAAAGGTTATGAATTCAAATCATCATTATTATTATACGTGCTTAACATATTTAGTTCCCATAGCAATTAAGTGATTCGAGCGGAATATCCTTTTTTATTGGATTGTGTGATACCGAGGGGCGGCGGCGTCCCGCGCGCGCGTCCTGCGCCCGCGCACGCGCCGCCCACGCGGCCGGAAGTGCTCCGCGCCGACACTTATCACGACCTCCGCAAATATCTCCGCGTGTTGCCGTGTGCATTGTTGACTTCAACTCATTTACATAAAAAAACATCGTCATTCAGATGAAAAAGTTGAAATGTTTCCTACAAGCATACGTACAAATTTTATTTTTATAAATGTCAGTGTTTAAAGTATACGCATGTCACCGTTGAACGCTGACCAATATAGCAGTTTGTAATTAAATGATAATCGAACCATTGAACGTTTTCTCGTTACACTTTAACAAAAAACATAAGCTAATATGATTGCCTCGTTGGTCGTGTTGGATGCGAGATCGCCGAACGCGAGGTCCTGGGTTCAAATCCCGGGTTGAGCACCATTGGATTTTTCTAATTTAAATTTTGTAGTGCCTAGTGCCTAGATTTGTATAGCATTAGGCTCACTACCTATTCCTTAGCAGCCGAAACTAGTGAAACGTAGGAGTGTACCTACTACAGTATTTGCCTACCTCTTCGCAAATTATAGTCGTGATATTACATAAACTAATAATGCTACTTGCTTATATGAATGCAAAAATCAATAGAAGGAAAAGGAATATCTGGATACTAAACTATAACAGATTCAGAACTCTCGTGACTTGTCACAGCGCTGGGTCAATCGCACTTTGCCAATAAATTCCAATCGCGGCATAAACAACGGCTGGCATGGTAAGTGCATTCAACTCGCATCTGGTTTATCTGAAGTTAACTGGAATGTCTGATCTACTTTTCACTAGCTGATTGTTACCAAGGGGTGAGTGTAACGAGAGAGATGGACAAATGAGCACGTCAGGTGTGTAAGGGCATTTAGCATTTATTGCCCTCTGACTATCCCCTAAGTGAAGTAGCGCGATGCTATAATAATAATATTTGCTTTCCAGCAATACAAGAAAAAATCTCACCATTACTATCCGCAGTTTGCTTCGTGATGTGTCCAGGATTATATTATTTGCATAGAGACTGTTGATAAAAGTATGGAGATAAGCGATACAGGTTAAGGTGGCTTATCTGAGCGGGAGGCGCACGTAGCCGCGGCGCGGACGTGCGCTATCCGACGGCGCGCGGCGCTCGCGGCGGCGCTCGCGGCGTCGCCTCGGCACGGGCGGCTCAATATCGGTCACCGCGTGATAACGTGCGCTTCGAGCCTCGCTTCGCCGTGCATTAGCGTCGCGCGCACCGCCTCGCCGCCTCACCGCCTCACCGCCGCCCGTCTCCGATGCAGCAATCACACACCATTAAGCAGAGATGAATGCATACGTTTTGAAATATACACATATTATGTTTGTTGCGAATGTGGATGGGCGCAGGTGTCGAGGAAGGCCAAGACTGATCTAACTAGACCAAATAGGCCAGATACTGATTGATGGGGAAGTCAGAAGTCTGCAAAACTGGCGTCTATGTATGAAGAAATTGATGAATTTAGAAGCGTGGCAGGTCTCTGGGGTAGAAATATTTATCACTCGATACTCTCTGCCTACCCTGTGTGGGATCTGGCGTGAAGATATGTACGTATGTATGGATGTTTGTTGCAGAAAATATATGATTAAATAATGTAGTCTCAGCGAAGCTCTCTTCGATACAACAAAAAGCCCTCTCTATTGTTGTACTCGTAGATAAAATTTACTCAAGGGTTTTGTAAAAAAATGCAGTAATATATTTAGATATTTAATTTAAAAAAAAGCATGATCGGTGAAGAAACTACAGTGACAAGTGTAGAATCGGCGATTTCTCAGTTTAAGCTACGTATGAATACATATGAGAAAACGTGCGAAGTGAGTGGTACAATAATTGTGCGCACTTCAGTGAATCAGCGGAGCGCAAGCCGCCGCCAAGTCAGCACAAAGTGCAACGTATTGCAACACGCTGAGGCGCAATTCTACCTGTCAACACGTGACTTTCCAATGCATCATCAGCTACTAGTAACACCAGATCATGTACCATTAACTACTGCTAGTACCGGATTATGTACCATCAACTACTGACAACGCCAGATTAGCGCGATGAGTACGGTCTCGAATATAGATTTTTTGTTGACATATTGGATGGATGGATCTTATTGGAATTTCCAAAAAATTATGCTCCAACTGCACTTGATTAAAGTGTGCTATAATAATATTGTTGTAACAGAAAATAAAAAACAGACCGCATCATTTTATGCAGATTATAAATAATGTGAACGTACGAAATGTTGCTCGGCACAGAGCAATGGATATAATATATTGCGGCTTATCTCGGCGCAGGGGCGAGAGTATCAAAGCAAATCCACAGGTACCTCCACACATCTCAGTTTGTCACGGTTAACTGGAAACACAACAGAGAGATTGTTCCACCTTAAAGCTTGAACAATAACCTGTTTCAGAGCGGCGTCGGATTTTTTCCATAACGTTCTTCCATTCGCATTCAAAAGCTTAATGGAATTTCGCATTGCGCTATTCGGTGTATTGTACAACGGACAACGGCGCGGATTGCGGATAACATCAACAACGCGCACAACAAGTCACACACTCCCGCGCACACTATACTTTGTGTAGGTACCGCGCACGGGCCTCGTGCGTGCGTTTCAGACTTACAAAAAAAGGGATCTTAAATGACTTGCGAACACTTACAGATATATATAATTTAGGTAGGTAATTGGAATATAGAGTAACGTTTTAATAGAATCACCTTCACCTAGTTCTGGTATATATTATGAGACAAAGGGTAGAGTGAGCAAGGCGTAAGTAGTGAGGAGATGTACGGACACGCATAAATCTGGAGAGCGTGAGGTGGCTGTGCGATGTTAACGCCTACAAGCTGGTGGCGGCGCGCGGGCGCACCGGCGCATGCGCCGCGCCGCCGCACGTTCTTAGCATATCTGAATCTGCAGTGGCGGCGGCACACAGCCGCGGCCCGATATGGGCAAAAATTGAAACACGGAAAGTACATATCTGAGTAGGCCTCTGCCTACACATAAAACGTTTTGTGCTTTCTTTATGTTTCGCCTGCGTACGGCCAACGAAATAAAATCTCGAGACCGATCTGAATTCCGCACTTGTACCTACCGTGTTTCGATTACTTTCTGCTCAAATATTAAACATCGTTTTTATATCAACATTTCCGAAATGTTCGTACCATTATAAACTTGCAAACATCATCGATACGAAAGATCGATACGAAATGTAGATCGATACTTAAGGATTCTACAATTTCTAATACAGAGACGTGAAAGTAATATCCCGAACATAAGCTCCATACGGGTAGTGTACATAAAAAGCATTTCTCATGGCACAATGTACACGTTTTGCGCAGCTCTACCTGCTGCGGAGTCCCACGGCCTCGGCGCCTCGACAGGTGTGCACCTGAGAGTAAGCGCGCTTTTTCATTAACTACCTATGTACGGACAAACAAAACGATCGACGTGCTCGCATAAGAACGATGCCCGCGCGCCATTCATCGCTCGCCGAGGAATGCCTTTATTTGGCTCGTTCGTTCCTTGCGTTTTTATTATTAATAAAGCCATTCATTACTACCTTAATGACATCATCTTTAACACTGCTCCAAAAACTGATTCCAGTTTGTACCGCTCATGCGTTGGTATTTAAAACAGTTTTATTAAATTAATTTAAGAACTGTATATACCTAGTTTTATGGAAGTGAAACTTCTTTATCAACGTATGGGAAATTTTTTATAGGAATTGTCACACGCATTTTGAAAAATATCGTCACATTTTCTGTCACTTTGGGCATCACGGCGCCATACATATTTAATTAAATTGAGAAGTGACTTATAAAGAAATATTTTAATAATAATAAATGATATAATAAATGTACTTATTGAAATTCATTTAACAAAAAGTGAAAGTGAGAGATTATTGTTTTATTGTTTTGAAAAATCATCACGTGATTGTGGTATTATTTTTATGTTAAGCTCACATTTGATTGTAAGTATTAGTAAATGTTCACAAGTTATCACTTTAAATCCTTAACAAAAAATCAAAATCAATAATTTCTAAATGTTCAATCGCATTCTACATAGGACATTTTTAACGAAATTATTTTGGCAATGGTAAAATGAATCTAGTCACTAAACAAATCAAAATTAATAATTGACTTTAATTTTGGTCAACCGGTAGAGACTTTTTTTACTGTTTCGAACGTACGAGTAGGATTTGAACAAAATATGTTTGCCGGGCCAGGACAATCAGGAACATTAAATATCTAGTCGCACCTTGGATATCGCGGGCTCGTCATCAACTACACAGCTTTCGTAAGGTCTATTGAATCTTGCTTATTTTCTTGGTTCAATATTCGTTGACTACTCTCCTGTTTTCCGCGTCTTCGTGTTCAGTAATTTCGACAATTCAGGGAAACACATAGTACCTACTAACATCGTATTGCTTTTGAATTCAATCTCCCATAGTAGGTTTCTTGGGTTGTAATCGGCGCGCGCACCTTACCTTTGTACAGATCTAAGTAACTATCATATAACCACATACCGATGTGCCATAATTAGTGGATACATTATGCGTTTCCATGCTATTTCCCTATAACACTGTCCGCAACTCACATTTGCTATCGCGGTATCTATTACTAAAGATACGCGTGTAGATTGTGCGCGCAAGGAACGGGGGAGCACGATTATGCCCCGCTCGATCTCCATTTCAACATTGTTATATCATGTTTTGGTCAAATACTTCATGAGTCAGCACACGTGACCTTTGGGCTGTCGTACGCACCAGTGCAGCGGCGGCGCTCACGGCTCGCCCGACGGAGCCGCGCTCAAGTGCTCCAGCGAAACAATGTACAACTATGCAACACCTACTTTACAGTGCCCTAAGTACTTGCTGGTTCTTGTCCTCTCACTATATTTAGCTTAATAAGAGCAAGATAACAACAATAATGATAATTCGCAAATTAGTTGTTAACTTGGTCGGACGATTACATTGTTACAACCGATTACAGATTAAGACATTGCGGAGCTGTTATGTGTTGTTGTGAATTTAAGCCGCCCAATTTAATCTTCAGATCGTTAATAATTTATACTGTTATGGTTTTTGTATATATTAACAAAGTACATTATTAACAATTCGTAAGACAAATATATTATAGCAGACTATTACAAGCTGTCGTAGAAACGAAATTATGTTACATAGTACAAGAAATTTGATGATAAACATTTACACATACATAAATATTATTCCATTAACTCAATTTAACAATGTAGAGTTATCAGCTCTGTTGACGGAGCGATATATTTACTGGAACTGTCGAAAGTCAGATGGGGCAACCTTGAAAAGTTTTCGACGAGATAAGTATGTGTCTATGTGATATAACATTCCCCACTATGTGTTTACATTGACTCAAGGATCTGTGAAATATCTCGAGCAAACACATCGACAAGTCGCACTGTTGGCTCTGTGCCGCTTTATCGATGAATTGGTTCTCGATTTACGGAGCACATATAGATAAAGCACAGCCGTCACCTTGATGTAAACTTGTGGACATATTACAAAATATGAACACTAAAGGAACGTAACGTCACGTCCACATTGTTCTGGAGGGGTAGGCAGAGGAATGTAATACTAGCACTTTTAGACGTTTTATAAAAGTCCCATGGAATAAGACGTGGTTGTCCACTGAACACAAGTCCAGCACCCGAGCTAATACCTACTGGGAATTTCAACTTTGAAAAACCTAACCCTTGCTCGATCCGGGAAATGAACTGAAGACCTATTGCTCAACAAATGCACTTACAACAAAGAGACGAACGAGGCAGTCTAAAATGAAATAAGTATACCTATAGAAACACTTGGCTGTTACACTTACATGAAAATTGTACGAACACAAAGAAGATGGCACTTTCCCACGCTGTATTCTCACGAAATGTGCAGATGGCTTATTACGTATCGATTTAAATAAATGAATGGATTGAACAAGCATCTCTACCTGCACCACGTGGACGTCACGACCCGTCCGATCGTTCACGTCTGCGGAATTCCTTCATCGAATGTCAGCAAGAAAAAGTAAACTTAGACAATAACATTAAATATTTTTTAGGCTGCTTAACATTTTGACTTTTTGTAATAAATAGGTGTGAAATTACATTATTATTATTCATTGATTCATGAATCCTGAAATAAATATTGTTGTAAATGCATTACATACCAGAAAAAAGAGTTTGTATATTTAAGTCTTAAAACTTACGAGCAACGTAAATTCAATGATTCAAGCCAGCAGGCATACAGCTTACTTATTTCATAAACAATGACACCTTTAACAAATCATTGAACCGAAATTCAGGTGGCACTTGAGACAGTAGCATAGCCACTGGCTGATGGGGGAGTTAAGAAGTGGCTGAGGATTCCGAAAGAGAGCGATGAGTGTAAAAGCAGCACGTCTGTGTCGACCAGACATATGGCACTGAGTGCTCCCTGTGTACCCCGCAATGGACCTGGCGTGACGATATAATAATAATAATTACAGCAGGTAAGTAGCCAAACGATTACAGCTAAGGAACAGATTTATTTTCTAATGAAGGCGAGCGTGTGGGTTGATTTAGGTGCACATAGTGGCGCCGGCTGGTCGGTTGCGCGGCGCGGCGCGGCCGGCCGCTATCGCGGGCCGATCGCGTCGTGTTAATTACTTTCATTAAGGGCAATTGTCCTGCTCAATCGCGCTGATCAGTCAGCTTGCCGCCGATCGATATGTCCACTCACTGCCGCGCTGCGCTCAGCCCGATCCGTGTCGCAAACGTGACTCAAACAGGTCACAGAACATTTGAGCGCTAGTATTAATAACATATTAGCACTGATAGCAAGTAGTTCAAAATTCAATATCGGACTCCGTCGGTCCTGGGTTCAAGTCCCGACGCGCACCTCTTCACAAAAAATACGCGCTTTAAGATTAGTGGTCTTTGAAAGCAGTGCGTTTTCAACTCGGCTTTTACAAACTAGCGTATTCTCGTCGAAATGAGCGTAAAGCGCTACAAAAATATGC
>DWTO01002772.1:0-13464 GCA_018244755.1 Jemadia pseudognetus
TACGAGAGATCGTACAGGAAGAAAAATTTATATTGTACGTTGACGACTGATAACCCGTGGGTTCATTTGTTTTTCTAAATGTGAAGAGATTATCATCAGCTCTTCAGCCCACTGCTGGACATAGGCAGGGATATCTTAAACTGGGGATGCCGGTTAGGATTTCAAGAGTTTGTAGGTACACCTGCACTGCATATAATATTGACATGATTTGCTACTTCTTATACAAACAGCAATTAAACATTTGTATATTAAAATTGTTATTAATTAGCTTGTTAATACATTGTTGAGTGCTCCCGGTTGCTGAGAAGGAGGTTGTGGATTCGAATCCTATTCAAATATTTATATGAGATATGAGTGCGCATATGTTGTTTTATATTTACGTAAGATCACGCCTGTAATCTCGCAGAGGTAGGCAAAGAAATGTAGTAGGTAGGTACACTCTAACGTTTCACCAGTTACCTGTATGTCCCACTGTGGAATAGGTGGTGAACTTATTGCCATAGACTGGGCTCATGTCCAGACTCCGAGCCATTATTAGAAAATCTAATATGTAGGTATTAGAAAAATTTAAATGCCCGACCAGTGATTTGAATCCAGGACTTGTCGATCTGCAATCGCACTTGCAACCAATACGACCAACGAGGCAATTATTGTTTTACTGGTAGATCAATGAAACTTTTTTAATGTTTATGTATTAAAATATCTACATAAATTTAAAAACCAAATCCACCTCATGTGTGTACCGTGTTAAATACAAAATAATAATTAACTATAATATTACCTATAACAAAATCTAAGGATTAACTAAGTTAATTAAACCATGGTCTTGAACTTCCTAATTTTGATCGAAACCCTGTATCCAACAAGAGAACAATTCGTCAGCATCATCATCATCATCATCTGATTTAAGTCCACTGCAGCACATAGGCCTGTCTAGAGATTTGTGCCCTAAATCCCCACGCTGAGAATGCGTGTTGAAGACCGCAGCGCACGGCGTCTCGCACCGTCTGTCCTACTGCCCACGTGCGTCCGTGCTGCACCTTACAGCGATCAGCCAGCGCCGGGCTTCATTGCCCCTTAGGAGTGCCTGGTAGCCCGACATTAGGACGGGGTATGTATTCCTTCTCCGTCCCGACACGGATACAAACGATCGAACAGCGACGTGCGAACTATAAAACGAAATAAATACGAAATATAAGCGTTACACGGCGTGATAATAATAATAAACAAACGCATATCATTTAAAATAAATTGTCCAGGTCCAGGATTATTTATAAGTGTCAGAAACAGTATAAATAGGTAGGTAACTAATGTATAATACTCTTGATTTTGTTCATCAAGCTTATTGTCCCAATTATTCAAGATCGAGACCACTAATTCAAAATATTAATTACTTAATTTATCACGGCGATGACAAAATAATAATCTTACAATAAAAATAAAGCGTTATAAAATCAAGAGTATTCCAATGGACACGTTACGCCATCTAGCGTCAAGTAGATGTACTAAACTTGCATCGGTAATACGAACGCAAGAAATATGTCTTTAAATTTTATTTCTTTTTTCAGAATTATGTCATATTTTTAGCATTAATTTTGATTAGCACAAAGAAAATTCTGAGCTTCAATTTTATTTTTATTTAGGAGGAGTTAGTTACTCATATTTTATTTTTATTTTCAAATAACTAGGTCCATCAATAAAATATGTGTAAATCGTGAAATATTTTTTATTTTATTGTATGTCTTAATAACTTTCTTATTAATTACAACATAAGGCCAAACGACGCAACGTATTTTCATTGCACATGACCAACTCATATTAAATATAACGATCAACACATTTCGACACAAGTGGCAGTCAAATAAGTAAACAGTATTTTCTTCCAGACTACCATTGCTCGTACTGACCAAGAGCATATACACGAGGCAAAGTAGACGTGGAACATACCTACATATTTTGTATACTCCAAACGAGGTAACAACTAGGTATTTAGAATTAAAAGAAAACGTGAACATACGAATAACTTCAATTTAGAAAGCCAATTAAACAGAAATATAACAATTTTTCCTTGTTGTTAACGGCTCCAAATATTGGTTCGTTACTGGTAACAAACTTTTAGGTGTTTAGGTTCAATAAAGCAGTTTAAAACGGAAGTAATGTGTATACTCAGATGTGGACGAGTCCCTCGAATGTTACATTGTATTTTTTGCATTAAAACTAAATAGTCAAATGTAGGAGAAAGTATTAGACGAGGCTGTGCATGACAACTAGTAGGTACTAGTAAACAAGAGTCGCCAATCATTTGCAGGTAGGTATTTATCGAGCGAAGCGGGCTTACGTTTTTTTGAAAAACTACATCTCATAAGGTGCGAGATAGCACGTGCACAAAGCAACGTTTTCCTCAATGTTCTGCAGCGAGGTATCCAAATACATGTTTATTATAATGCTCTGTTGCTGTTTTATGTTACAGATAATAACGAACTCGTTAATTAGTGATAAAATGTATGTTTTACATTGGCTTAGAGATGTAGTGTACGCGGCGGTTGTAGGTACGAACGCTGTGCGTAGTGTTCGTGCAACACAGTTGCGCTGATATAATTTCAATATGTATGTATTGTAATCACCTCATTCACCGAAACACCTATAAACGTCTGAGGAATAGTCTGTAAACAATACAGCGAGTTTTCGCAGCTATATTAGAGAAATTTAATGCAACGTAATGAAGAGTTTTTGTTGCATAATTTTAATAATAACAACAATTTTACTGCGTAAAATAGGACTAAATATTGTTAGTATTTACGTTATCTTGTAAGTAAGTAAGTAGTGTTAGTAATAACGTAATTTAACAGAACACGAACCGATTAAAACTCTAAATGAAATTATTATTCTAAAAACAGAAGGTCACGCGAAGGTACGGAAATATTAATAAAATCAATAATATCAACAAACACTGAAATCAGTTAATAAGTTTTAACAACAAGTCATATTTTAAATGCATATATTTTTTCTCTGACCGATCAGCGACTAATAGCCAGTATCGCTAGTACTGCTAGTATCACCGTCATACCGGCGTGTTTACGAGTACATACATACATACATACTTGTACATAGGTACGATTGGAGATAGCATTGAAAACAGCTGTACCGAGGTGACAAATCGAAAAGTCAAGGTATTCGTTACGCGTGAGTGATATTACAATTACAATTTAGTGACATGACAGTTTAGTGCCTAGAGCTCCAAACTGATTACTTATCACGTTGCTGATAAGACCAACTACGGTCATGCTTCGACTCTCTGTAGTAGGTACCTACCTGCGAGAAGTAGTGGGACTATTTGTAATACTGTACACTAACAAAATTATTACTATCTTGTATTTTCTTAATATTTTATACAAGGTGTATGTGAGCGAATTTCCGCGGAAATTTAATTTGGCTATAATGCGTTTTTACCTACTGGAGTATTTTGAATGCTGACTTCCCAATACTTCCTTCGGGTTCATAAAAAGTTTTAATAAAAATAAATCTTAGTGGACATAATAAAGTACATTGATAAGACTGATACTTTTACGATTAATATTTTTTAATAGTTAACTAATGAAACATGTATGTATGTAGAATTCATACCGCGATCGCTGCAATGGCCGCCAACATGTAATCCTCAATGAAATAACACGTGTACGGGCGACTCACTAATACCACTCATTAATTTCTAGCGATAATTATACACATCAAGCTATATCTACATTACGTTTATATTGAAAATGATCGTGACCGTGATGCTTTAATGTGGCCACCTACAATGAAAACAATGGAAAACACATATTTTTCAAGTTAAGCCGTAGAATTCTTGGACACACTTAAACCACCACCAAATAATTACAATATAGATGGCCGATTAATTCGCTTAATCTGAAATTTTTAAAGACGGTATGTGTTATTCTTTCAATGTAGGTACAAGGTAGGTATATATATATATATATATATATATGAAAATAGGTTGTGCATTCATTTGTACCGTCACGTATGTGAATATATGACATATGACGCTCGTTGTCCGCCGCCTATCCATCGGAGCCCTGTATAATATTACAGATCTAAGCTTATGTTTTCAAATAAGTATTACCTAATACTTTATGGAAACTGGCGAAAAGTTATATATAATCTGGTGATTATGGTGGTCCATTAGCCTAGTGACTTCCGCTGCTGGACGTAGGCCTTGCTTGACGGGGTATGCCTATAACCTCACGCTGAGCAAGCCGGTTGGGGATCGCAGAGCTTCCAAATATACTACGTCATATTATATTTGAAAGTCATATTAATTCTTATCAGCAGTCTATAGACATTTGTATTCTATACGTACAGATAACTGCTATGGCATGCGAGAGTTTATCCGAACACCTCAATAATTGTAAATAATGTCATACATCAATATTAGCACAATTTCAATTAATAAGTTGTAATACATTATAAATGAAATATTCTTATTTGTATATATACTGATACGAATATTTCAAGCAACTAATTTTTAAAGTCATATGATGGGATTAACATATTAATAAAGTATGTAGGAACTAACACAGTAAGCCGGTGGGTAGGTAGACGGCTGTCAGAGGTGTATCGAGCACGCGTCTGACGGCAGCGCGTTCTCGGAAGCCGCGCTCCGGCCGTCGTCCGACGTATCGACGTGCCCTACTTCCCCACCTATCGCTGGTTCATTACTCGCAGCGATATTTATGTCGGTGTGTTCGCGGTTAATAATCCTATATATATATATGAATTGATTGGAAACTTTTCAGAAGTTTCCGAAACTCGGATGCAGGAATAAAAAGAGTCATCAATGAACGACTGCCTTGTTGGTCGTATTGCTTGCAAGTGCGACTGCCGATCAGGAGGCCCTGAGTTCAATACCCGGGTCGGGCACTAGTAATAATTTTTTCTATATTAGCTTTTCTAGTAGTGGCTCGGAGTCTGGATTTGTGCCCGGTGTATGGCAATAGGCTCACCACCTATCTCATAGTGGAATGGAAACATAAGTAGTGGCCCGTTGGTGTAATGGTTAGCTAAACTGACTGTTGCGCCGGGGGTCGTGGGTTCGATTCCCACCCAGAATAAATGTGTGTGTGATGAGGTATTTGTTCTGTGCCTGGGTGTAAAAAAATCTATTTAACTATGTATTTCTATGTATATATGTAGTAGTTTATCAGCCGTCGGATTACCATGCCACAAGCTCTCTTGATGCTTACTTTGGGATCAGATGGCCGTGTGTAAAAAAAAGTAGTGAAACATGAGAATATTCTACATTCCTCTGCTTACCTCGTCAGGGATTACAGGCGCGATGCTACATTTTTTAACCAATGAAAGACCACGTCAGGTCTGTAAGGAAGAAGAATAGGTATTTGTCACTCGCTGCTCTCTGCCTATCTTGTAAGGGATACAGTGTTCTGATATGTTCAACATCATTCTTGTTTTCACTGTTGGACACTATTGGGTCTGCTCTCAGAAAGGCACGGGTTAAGGCCATAGTGTACCACGCTGTCCAAGCGCGAACTGGCACAACATAATGCTGCTGATATAATTATTTATAATTCCCGCAGTAACGCTATAGGTGCACGTATGTGCGGGGGCGGAAGGTCATTCAATATCTCGCTACAGTAGCGCTAATACCCGGTAACCGTAGCCGCGTCCGGGCCGCGCCGGACGCGCCTCAAAGCGTCTTTGTGCCGTCGTTACTGCTCCATTCGCCATTTTTTACCAGTTTAAAGGTCGTTGCACTCGCTGATATGACATTAACGTCTCCTTTATAATTATAACATACCTATGGCGTAGGTATATTGATGGCCTCAGCCCATGTCATTCTGAGAAAACCTGAGTTCAACAGTAGAAAGTTAACCGGATTGATAGTGTTGACTTAATTATGTCACGTTCAATTACCTAAATCAAAAAAGACTTTCATATATATAAGCAAGAAAAATAAAATTTCATATTCAGATCTTTCCACAGCTGATAATCGAACTCGGGACCACAAGTTTGACAGAATGTCACGATGAGTCATGCTTTATTTCAATACTTTACTAAACAATGAACCTATAAATAAATTACATTAATTGCAAATCAATTGTCATCACCACGATAATGTTTTCGCGAAGCGTGTGTATTTTGTACGCTCTTATCGAAGTTAAAGAGGTAAGAGGTAGGAACCCAATATGTGCTATCACACGACCGATCAGAAATATCGAGAAACATTTCTTAGTATTAAATCTTGTAGAAATTAACTGAGCACCTCGCTGTAACGTTGGAGGGTGGGGAGGTGCACTCCTCTCAAGTGCCAAGTTGATTTTTGCGCGTTGTACTCGTGTAAGTAAGCTGTAGTCGCGTTGTGTGATGCAATATGTTGGGACTAATGTGCTTACGTCCGGTAACATTAGTCGCGCTACATCCGGCCGCGTCCGGCGAGCCTCAAAGGGATCTTGTGGGATCCGCTCAAGCTTACGACTTGCCGTATTTTATCATCAAGTCGATGCACTTCCTGTCCTACTGAATGTAATTAATTATTTGTTTCTTGATATAAACGTTAAGATCGCAGACTATTATTGTCATACAATCACGCCAGGTCCCATACGGTGAAGGCAGATAGCACCGAGTGCCAAATAAATGTATCCCTACACATCTGTCGTGCTTCTTCCATGTTCGCCGATCTCTCCATATAATAATAGGCACGTCGGTTTCAGAGACTACGACATGTATTATTAATACTTTTACTATTGTTATTTACTGTTATCGAGATAACAAATAACATAAAATTAGCACACATCACGTCACTTGTAAGAACAGAGATATGTGTTTGGCATTCCGTGCGCTCCACTTGACCCGTGAAGCAGCTGCTTGGCGATAAAATAATAAGTACAACTTTAGAACTGTATCGCAAACTTTAAATATCTTTATAACGAGTGCAACAACATCAAAATTATTATTACTACGTCAGTTTAGAGTGCATTTCGTCATCTCCCAGACAGTGACGAATGGCACGTAATTTATGTCACGGCAATTAAATCGTGGGGAAAGCGCTTTTTTAACAGGTAGCCACTTAATTTAATTGTCATCTGACGTGAGAACGCTAATTGTTCGCGCACAGTCCACTTCTTTTGGCCACGTGACAACTATGCAGTTTTGTACACTCGCAGGATTTATTGCGGCATCGTGCACCGCGGTAGAGAATACAGCCGGGCCGCGGTCTCATTGCTAATACGTAACCAATAAATAATCATTATTATTGTATCAACGCGGCAGGCCGAGGGCACACCGAGTGCTAAATGTTGCTGTCCTTACACAGTAATATGTAAACCTACAGCTTTATGGTAACTGTGAATCTAAAGAGATACGGTACGTTTAGCGACGTTGTGCGTCCGGGTCGCGGGGCCGGGTCGTGCCGGTGGCGTTGTGGACACTTCGCCAATTTAAACATGTTGTAGCTTATACTGAACAGCTTAAAGCTATGTAGGTACATAGCTGCCGTTATGCTTACTTAGTTTCAGACGTCTCGAGTATTTTAATAATTTATAACATTGGGCGGCAAGGATCGAGGATATAGTCAAATAGTTTCTAGTTATCCCTGATGAATAGCATTAAACGTAACATCACGCCCGTGATCTCCGAAGAGGTAGGTAGAGAAGTGTAGTACACTCCTAAGTTTCATCCGTTACGTTTACGTCACATCAGGAAACCCGTGGTAATCCTGTTGCCACGTAGGTACCGGGCATAAACCCAAACTTGGACACTACTAGAAATTTCAACTAGAAATTCTGGTAAAAAATCCAATAGTATCCGACCCGACCCGACGTCGGACCCGAACCCAGGAGCACACGATCGGCAGTCGCGCTCGCCACCACCGGATCCACGAGGCACTCCAAAATAAATAATTTACATCTATTGTAAATACAAAATGAAAAAAAAAATTGGATCATTTGCCAATGAAAAAGCAACACGTGAATGATAATTGCTAATCTCCGTATCATAATAAAATACCTACTAAATTTTTGTCCCACTATTAGCAGTAACCAAATTAGCTCGTGGACAGGTGCGCTCTACGCGTCTCACGTCTCTTACAATTTTAAATTGCAAATTATTTTTCTAGCAAAAAAAACATTACATTTATCTCTAGGTACATTAAAATCACAATAAATTACTGTCGTATTTAAAAAGTCATATTGAGTAATGTCCGAACATCGCGAGCGACTTTGGCGCCGGATATCGTCATTATAATTTGTATTCGCCAATGAAAAAATACGCGACAGACATTATTACTAGCTTGCGAACACGCTCTATGATCGTTCAATCCATTACACCTGCGGTTTTAAACCTTTTGTGCATTTATGTATCTCGTATAAATATATTCAAATAAATACAACTTGCTGCTGACACCGAATTGCTCACTTCTGGTGTGTTGCAAATGGTCATAGGTAACGATTCCCACTTACCTTCAGGTGGCTCGTGTGCCTGTTTGTTAGGTAAAGCATTAAAAAACGTTGATGAAGGCAAGTGCTAAGATAGAATAAGACATAGGTACCACCTATCTTGCCCAGGTCGATCAAATACTGGATGACGGAGCAGTCAGAAGTCGCCAAATCCATAATATTGAGAGAGTGATGAATGTTGCAGAATGTTGCGTCATATATACGAGTATAAGGATATAGATATTAGGCATAAGGTATGTACAAGAAATAGCATGAAGTACCAGACCGCTACACCAGGCTTTCTCGAAAACTTTGTTTAATACTGAATGTACAACTAAATAGGGTAACAATTTTAAAGTACGAGTATAGTCGTATCTATAACACCTCCTACATATTGATACCGCACGCGTATGTAAATATATACGTTACATTCTAGAAATAAAGTAATTATCTATGTATATCTATTAATACGGATAAAATTGGAGTTTCTGTTTGTAATATTAAAATAACCTCTTTTTACTCTAATAAAAAAATGCATATGTATGTATACACCGTATATTTTATCATTTTTGTCTCTCTGTCTATTTGTTTCGGATAATCTCTGGAATGGCTGGGCCGATTTTGACAGGACTTTCACTGGCAGATAGCTGATGTAATAAGTAGTAAGTTAGGCTACTTTCATTTTAGAATTTTGAATTCCGTGCGGATGAAGTCGCGGGGGCAGACAGTTATTAAATAAAGTTTGGTAATCACTGTCTTTGCCCACGTTTTGGCAAGGTGGCAGCGCCGAAATATATGGACGCTAGGTGTTCGGGTTTAGTAAGAAGGAAAAGAAAAATTTCAGCTCGCATTGTGTATTTGTAATAAATAATCGCTATATAATTTTAACCCAATTAATGAGAGACTATAAGTCTGAACATTTTGTATTAATATTATTGTCGGTAGTCAGACTGTTAATTTAATCCTCTCGAGATTCTGCACGGTTGACTTGAGTATAGAAGATTGTAGCAAGGTAAATAACGCCTGTAATTTCCGAAGACGTAGGCAGAGGAGTGCAGTACACTCCCACGCTTCATCAATTATGTTGCGTCTCACTATGGAAGAGGAATAGGTGTAATAGGAGTATAGAAGATGATGTGGGTTGTAGCCAACTGTTACTAAACTAACTAAACTGTAACTAAACTGTAACTAAACTGTTTGAATTACGACCATCACATCGTATTTTTATAGATATTTACATAATATGTGAAAAATTGCAAGCTATACCAAGTTTCCCTATCTAAAGCCACATTGTAATAATTGTTTTTAGAAGAAAAAAATGTGTTTACTTAATTAATGCAACCTTAGTTACCAAAGATTTTTAAAGCTAATGGAGTTTACAATTCATTTGTTACTTGAGCATAGCAAAACTTGGTAGCACAATCCAACTGGGTTCCCGTCCCCTTCTATTTGACAAGTAACACCTCTTTTCAGAATGAGAAGCATTAAGAGCATAACATGCCACGCTGACCAGTTACTGTTGTTGTATTAAGTCGAAATACAGCTGAGCGAACGAATAGCATACTCTATTAGTACACTTGCGGCCCAAAAAACAAAAGAGTGAGAAACAACTGTTGAAAAGTGTCAGTACAAAGTCGATAGCTGAAAACTTGTACTTTTCATTAAGCGGGACAAGCTCACGCGATGGTGACGATGGCGGTAATTAATCGTCGGGGCGCCGTGACTAATGCGCGTCCGTCCATTCCGTCCGCGAGACGTCCGACCACTTGCCTGCTGTAAACACATTCGGTACAACGACTAAATGTGTTTGGATCTTGATGAAATTTAGATTTGAACTCATTTTTCCGAGAGCATTTCAAGGTTGCGGATATAGGTGATCCGTGAGCAAACTTTCTGGAAAAATACACGCACATCGGATAAATTATTGAATGTATGATTGATTCTAATAAAATGAACGGACTTAAACGTGTATCCGACGGAAACAACATAAGCTATACGTAAATATTTATCTGAGTATGTATGCTTTTCCAAGTATATACTTATCTAAGTACATATACTATAATTATCTATGTATATTATGCACCTATAGAGAACAATTATAATAATAAACATATTGAGGTTTCTCCTAACCAGCTAGGTACATGATCCCGAAGTAGGTTTAAATAAAGTTTGTGTCATGGTTACCAGAAGGACCATAATCTGCATAGTCATATACATATGTATGTATTTGTCCTCGATGGGAAGTGACCTCACGAAACTGTCTGTCCTGGCACAGCAGTCAGGTTTACCAACAAGTGTATGACATTGGAACATCATTGATATACCTACTCGTAATAATGTAGGTATTCCTTGAAAAATGAAAACAATCTGAATGGTTCATCTAATTTCGTCACGTTTCTAATTAAAGTTTATTATAAAAAATTGAGGTAGGGTATTCGCTATATTCCTATTTTAATTCGTCCCATTATTTTACGTTTTTAGCTGACTACGTATATCTTCTCTATTGAACAGAAGGCATCAAAATGTTCGATTTAGTGCACTTGTACGGTTTGCTAATCCTGTTGTAAAGTTATATAGATAATTTTTAGTTTTTAGATCTGTTCTAGATAAAGAGATTTGTATATCGCGGTAAGCAGTGCGAAAAATCGTACTAACACGAACACCTATTATAAGTAAACACTTGTCAAGGGTGGCCTATGTCCAGCAGTGGGCGGAAATAGGCTGATGATGCTGGTGATTATGATCTTAGCCTTCAGAGGAACCACCTACTCCGGCTTGTCGGTTCTCGTTTACTGCATATCGAATTAACCTACTGTAGCTTAGACTATAAAGTTGAGATTTAACAAAATAAAGTTTTATACTGTTTTGATCTCAAACACGCAAGTTTAATCTGTCTCACGCTTAACTGTAACATAAAAAAAAACTAAGTTCTTTTTCTCATGTAGATACCCGCAATAATGAGTACTGATATTGTTACAATCCTAAGAAACGGTACTGCATCTGTTATTTACCTAAGAACTGTCCTGCTTCTTCATTCGGTTTTATTATAAACGTGAAAGTCGTTCGTTTTTTCACCTCCACCAATCTTAGCACTTACTGTTCTATAAATAAGGCCGTGTATCCCGAGCGAAGGTGACGTGGGAAGGCGGCGGCGCCACGTGTGCACCGCCTGCGAAATTGAAATGAAAGCAATAAGAAGTTACACGTTTTTTTAATAAGAAAACGTAATAAAACGCTCGGAGGTGAACGCACGTGTAGCGCGGCCGCTCCCCGCCGATTGATATCATTTAATACTAGCAGAAGGGTTGATGTTTGAGAAACATTTCACTGTACTTTAGTGCATCATTTCTTTATTATGTTGCTTTTTCGGTGTTTTTAGTAAGTATACCTACAACATATATTTTTGTTGTGTACCTAGATATATTCAATATAACTAACTGTAAATACGATGAAATTAATGAAAACAGCGCGCATTAAGCATTGAAGTAAGTTAACGCGGACTTCCCTAGCGTGGGACATTATAGCCTTACCCTTTATTTTCAGTGATGTACTGTGCCGAACAGTGAAATGATATAGGTTTAGTTTGACGATTAAAAACGTAGATATAGAATTCAAAGGAAAATATTAATAATATATTACTATTTGAGTGTTGTGGTAGGCAGCCAAGTTAAACACGTAAGGCGTTTCGGCTACAGCGTAAAAGTAGAAGTCAAAAGTAGAAGACTTTATAACATTTATTTATGTGTAAAGTTGTAGAGCGGATAGAAATTAGAAATATTTACAGATTTGATTTTGCGAATCTCAAGCTGAACTAGGTACATCTATAAAATTTATTTATCTATACTGGATATGGAAAATCTCTTTTGTATATTAAGTGATATAAAATTATAAATTTCATAATCCAAGACAGAAGCGAGTCGCGCACGTTGAAAGCAATACATACGTAAATAGAATTAACATCGTGGGAGACACCTACGGCGTACGCTCTCCCGTCCGCGCGCCTGTCTCTATCGGCATAGAGTCGCTAATCGAGCTACTCGGTAGAGTTAAAGTGGCCTGTTCCTTGTCCCGTTGAGGTGGTTTTGTTTTTAAATTGTAATGGAATGATACTGCGGAGTGACAGACGTGTGAACAGCACGGTGGCGCTTTCACAGGAGTGGACGGGGCTTTTAATGCGGTGATTAGGGGGCTCTGCTGGAGCGCCGCTTCTCATGAGGGGGCTGATTTAATACAGATCCAATTCTCTTTTTGCTTAAGAAGTGTACGTCTAGTGATTGAACTTGAATTTATTCACTGAACTAAGGCTCAGCAACGCTTGATATACGAATTCTCTCCACACGTATTCGCGATAACATCATTTGCAATAACTACTCTCGAATTAAAATTTAGTACACCTTATTATTAATAGTAATAAAATAAATAAATGAAATAAATAAATAAACAATAGATATTAAATAACTACAAATTTCGCGTTTCTACGTTATGTTAACCTCTCTGCATGAATAAATTGAATGTTATTGCCCAGCAGTGGCTATAGACAGATAAATACAAGTTCCCTAACAAGTATTAAGTAATCTCTGTCACAAAATGCTTCAAAACCCCTTTCGCGAGCGCTGTATAAACGAAGAGTTTTCTTGCGATCATTTGCAATCAAATTCCGTCTCGCATTCGAAACGTTAGCAATAAAAGTTTACAACCCACCAAATCGCCCAAATTTCATTACGCACTGTAAGAAAACGGGAAATGGTAGAGTTTTAAAATCGCCTTGACCAATAGCTTCTCTTACGATGTACGTTTGTATGGAAACGCTAACTAACATTGTCAGGCTCCGTTGAAGTTGTACAGCTTGGGTTCGTCTTTTGCTACTACATAGCTTGTTGCTGCAATGAAGTTTGTACATTTTTAAATGTACATATTTAAAGAAAATTAAAACGAAAATGACTGCCTCGTTGGTCGTGTTGGTTGCAAGTGCGACTGACGTTCGGGAGGTCCCGGGTTCGATTCCCGGGTCGAA